>JAXGGA010002039.1:0-132825 GCA_038373865.1 Uloborus plumipes | reverse complement strand
TTAATCATCTGATAACACATAAGCCTATTGTGTTTCGAAGGAATTTGATATTCACTTGTGCAACCAAGTTTCCATGTTTTAGTTGTATTTTAATTCGGGGTAACACCCAATATGTGCAGAATTTTCAAGCTTGTTTTCTTTCTTTCTTAAAAATTATTAATTATTTTTACATTTATTGTAACTTTTTTTTGTACTTATTGCAATGAGTTTTGAAATAAAAATTAAAAAAAAGAAATCTTAACCTTTTTTTTCTAATTTTTTTTTTTTGAAAATTAAGTTAAATTATTCATGTAAAGAAGGACTAAAGTATAAAACTGCTGTAGAAATTTTTTTTGTATACACACACGAAAAGACGAAATGTGTATAAGAATTCATAAAAAAAATGCTGTTTGCATCATTGAGTTTATTTTGCTTCAACTGTAAAAAAAAATTTCACCAAAATGCAAATTTTTTCTCGTGAAGAAAATATTGTGATAAATAATGTATTTTTCACTCTCAAAAAAAAAAAGACGAAAGTAAAAGCTCAAATTCCTTGATTTTATCAAGATTGCAATGGTTTTTTCTGAAATTCGAGTTGTCAGTCCTAATTCCTAAAATTTTATACATTTTTACGTATTGAAACTGGAGGAAATCAATATGAAATAGAGGCGTACGAGAGAACGCAGTATGTCAATTATTGCACCAAAAGACAATGATTTTGATGATTAAAATATTTTCATTGCATTTTTACTTTCTTCTATATCTAATATATAGAAGAAAGTATTGGTTTCGTGAAAATTTTCGAATGTCGAATTTTGACGGATTTGCACGTTTTGAGGTGCGCTGAGTCCATTTCGACCATTTTTGGAAAATGTCTGTCTGTCTGTCTGTCTGTGTGTGTGTGAGTCTGTATGTGTGTGACCAGTTTTTGTGGCCGCGCTAGAGCAAAAACTACTGAATGAAATCGAACAAAAATTTTTGCACATATGTACCACCATGTGAACTGGTGCACCTGACTTTGTTTAGCGAATTCCTCCAAGGGGGGTGGAGCAATCGCACGTGTTCTGCGCGGGGGTGATTGTTATATCTCAGGAAGTAACCGGCGGAATCAAACGAAAATTGGTCCATGGGTAGACCCTACTGAGTACAGGTGCTGATTCAATTTGTTTGTCAATATCTCGAAGGGGGGTGGAGCAATCGCACGTGTTCTGCGCGGGGGTGACTGCTATATCTCAGGAAGTAACCGGCGGAATCAAACGAAAATTGGTCCATAGGTAGACCCTATTGAGTACAGGTGCTGATTCAATTTGTGTGTCAATATCTCAAAGGGGGGTGGAGCAATCAAAAGTGCTTATTTTGTCATTGCACCTACTGTATCTCGGGAAATATTGCTGCGATTTGAATGAAATTTGGAATAACACTAACCCAATATGGAAGCAAGCATCGATTAAATTTTGGCGCCAATCGCCCCAGGAGGAGGGTGGGGTGATTTTTGCGCTTAGTCAACAATGCGAAAAATTAATTCATTAAAAAATCGCTTTCACGCTATTTAATTATCAAAACAGCTGAAAACTTTCAATGATTTGAAATTTTTAACTGTTGCCAATTTCTTTTTACTAACAAATAAAATGTTTGCAATTAATCTAAACAAGGCTTTTGCAATGATTTCCAATTTCGCTCATTGATTCTGCATTTGCAGGGTTATTACGATAATTGGGAAATTGTAGCTGTCTCCAATTACTCGGGCGAGTACGTATTTTATTTTGTAACCGGAATTCATAAGATAGATATAGAAGAAAGTTTCGTGACGGCCACGACAGCTAGTTTTAATTCTTTTCCTAAGCATTGCTTTGCCCGAAATAGTCACAACCTTTTTCTTATATAATTATAAAAATGACTTAACTTTACTCCTCAATGTATAGTTATCACTATACCAAAACCCTGAATCTGATGTCTGTCAGGCTGTACAACTATTTTTTGTAACCTCATAAAGCATGTAAATTCAAAGCAATGATGCAACAACCAAAATACACTTCATCTTCATGTACACTTTTTGTCACACCTGTCATGATTTGCCTACACCTAATACTTCAAAAGTTTGATTTCTATGACTAAAATATCCCATAATTTAAAAGGTAGAATTGAAAATTTAAATTTATGAAGATATTTTAAAATTTAATCCCTGGAATAAAATAAAAAACTAAGAGATTTGTTATATCTTTCACATAAGCAAACCCAGATAATATAGACGAACTCGCGAACGCCGTTCGCAGAAAACTTTCGAAGTTTGCAGAAAATTTTTGCATTTTGTTAAAAAAGTTATTTATTTAGGAAGTTTTCTATCTGAAATATGTCTTGATTTTGTTCATTGTGGGACAGTAGCTTGTTACATACGAAACTGACACATTCATTAATCATGATGGATTGACAACCAACCTCATGGTAGAACCTGCACTTCATACAACTTGATATTTTTGTTGTTGGTAGCACTTTAGGACTCAGAAGCCCCCTTTTTTTTTGCAGAAAATTTTAAAGAAATTATTTAAGTTTGCAGACAGTTTTACATTTTATCTAAGTCTTCACATAAGGAATTAACTATTGTTGTACAAAGTCCTCAGTAAAGTCGGCACTCGGCCAAATTCTGAGCATGTGCTTGATCAATACCGAAGAGTGATAAAAATTGAATACTGTTTAAGACAACAGAATTTTTAAGAAATTTCTAATAGCTTTATTTGTAAAAAACAACTATTCTTTGCATGAGTTAAAAAAGACATCGATTAAATCCAAATTAAAAACACCTTGTAAAACCAATACTGAGTAAAAGTTAGCTATGGTCTATGTCATTTTTACCATGCCCGCGGTAAGGATTTCAAGTTATTAGCCAGTGAAGTAGTTAAATCACAAAAGTCTTCACCAAATTTTGAAAGTCTTTGTCAAAGATTAATTTTATCAGATTTAATTAATATCTTTCCAATAATTTTGAATTCGTAGAGAATTTTACATTCGCTAAAACTTTTTTCTTCACAGGATTTACGATTTAATAGTAACGAGGGACCTGCTACCTTTCTCTCATGGATATCATATATTAGACATTCAGTTGTCTTCCTTACTTTTTACTAAGAACAGTCCAATCCCTAAGATGAATATTAATAGACTGATTAGAAAAAATCTTTAAATCGTTTTCCAATTTATTTTGAATCCCTTGAAAACCTAGATATAGAATTTTTGAAACCATGGTTTTGCAGAATACATAGAGGTAAAATTATGTTTTATAATTGTAAGAATACAGTAGTGACTGCTTTGGGTGAAGAAATACTTAGGTAAAATTAAAAATGCTTAGAAAATATTTTAATAATAATCAGGGCTGAAAAAGTCTTTAAAATTTACATGCTCTGCTGGGCATGTTTGTCTAAAAATTACATGCCCAACTAACATTTTTACATGCACAATTTTATTTTTGTTGCTTATTAATAAAAACATTTTTCAATCTGTCGTATAACATCAACACGTTGGACTGCCAAGCTACGAAAAATTAATAGTATATAACCCACGGCTAAAAACTATACCTGTCAACTACTTTTGGTTAACTGGCATCTCGCCAATCAAATTCAATGTTAATGTTAATGTACACATGAATGCTAATCTGGCCATGAACAGCAAATCTATCACCTACAAGCTAACTCAAAGTCAAATCTGTTAGTTAAAATGACGTGCTACGAATTATTTCGAAGTTAGGCAGTCAACATGTAAATTACAAAAAATATTAGCATATGGTAATTTTTTAATAAAATACGAAATAATAAATTTTTCGAACAAATATTTGATTAAAAATTACATGTCTAGCCGGGCATGTAAGGGTAGAAGATTCATGCCCAAACAGAATTTTTACATGCATCGGGCCATATTATTTTCGAGCCCTGGTGAATACTACATTGTATCTGCCTCAGACCTGGCTTTGGGGTAGTAACTTACTTTTTAATACCCAAACTTTTGCCTTCAATTTACAAGTTGAATCGTAAATTGCTGCGGTCGTTCGCTGTTGTGTTTTTTTTTACTCTTAGTACCAGATTGTTTTCCGCTCTTAGCTTCTATAAAAAGATTTCTCCCTTCAGCTCGTTTATTCTCTAAGAAAGACTGACGATTCCTAAGGAGGATGAAACTGCAGTATCTGGATGACAGGGGTGCCCACATGGAGAGATTATGGCGCAAGTTGTGCCATCAAAATTTTTGGAGAAAAAAATTTTAATTTATTCAACAAAAAATGATAAGATACATGAATAACACTTTTTCCACATACTATACTTCCAAAATTTAGTTACCTTGTCTAGTTTGTAGTGAAGACCACCCCAGAAAATTACTTATAATTACTGTCGTAAATGTAAGCAGTTCTTTTACGTATTTGTTGTAATTTTATTTATCTCAATTTTTAAAATTGTTTTTATTTTTAATGGATTCATTAAAGGAATGTGAATTTAAATGGAAATTTGGGCTCTAAAAAGTGTCATGTTTAATCTAATTTAAAGCAGGATAATTGAGAAAAATTGTGTGGGGGGAGGGGAGTGAGCCATGGAGCTTGGGGGGAATGGGCACCCCTGCTGGATGACATGGCCCAGCTGACGGTGTATTTCATGTAGGTTTGCTTAAGCCCTGACTTAGGAGTAGTAACTGGCTACTGTCAGAGCAAAAATGTCTGTAATTTTGATGTCACAGTTTACTATAGAATATAGCTGAAGAAATATTTGAAATTATTCTATTGTTTATTGTTAGTTTAAAAAAATATTAATTATTGTATCGCAGTTAAACTAAAAGATCATGAGTTTCGATGAAATTTCAAAATTTGTCTCTATATCTAATGATTAGTGGAAGTCATAATATACGGTTTTTTTTCAAGGCAATGTCTGATGGTGATAAGGTTGCAGATCACCATGATGAGGAAGACACAACTTACAGACCTCCCCCTGAGAAGACGTTGAAAGAAATTGTTGAAGCCGACCAAAATGATGCTAGTTTGCAGAAGTACAAGGAGGCATTGCTGGGACAAGCCCTTAAAGAACCAATAATTGTTGGTAAGTGATGTTAATTTGAATTTGATTAAATTCTTTATTTCATCACCCCAACATTTGTTACAAGGTCCCCTTGCCAGAGGCCCTTTTCGAATTTTGCACAGCAAAAAAAAAGTATGAATAATAGCATACTCAGAATATATTGTACTAACTAATTTTTGTTAATATAACGTACTAACTGACCCACGAGAAACATTCGTGTGTGACAGTGGTAGTTCAAAAATCAGATGTTTTTTTAACAGCTATTTTTCAAGAAACACGCAATGTGAAATATTTATTTTTTGCTAATGTTTTGGTGAACATTAGGGAGGTATTTGTTTCATTAGGAAGATGAGAAGAAAGCATCATAACTGAATTAATCTGGAGAGTCGGCAGCTATGTAACTAAGATTCGAGCATTAAGAGAAGGCCATGACAGTAAAATATTTTATGATTTAAAAAAAAGATTACTTCTTTAATTCAGTTTGCTGTAATTATCTAAAGAAGCAGATGGCTTTACATGATAAACTTAAGTTTCAAAACAGATTGTTAATAAACAAAGAAAAAATCCACATATTAAGTTGCCTTTTAACCATTAGAGTGGTAAGATCTGCTTGGTAATTACATTGCTATAACCATTCTGCTTCACTTTAAACTCTGAGAAGGAATGACTTGCCATCATTTACTCCTTAGCCTATCTGTGCGAGTAACTGCCATCCAGGGTTGCCAGACGTCCCGGATTTCAAGAGACAGTCCCGTTTTTGTAAAATTGTCCTGCGTCCCAGGGAACCTTGATACGGGATGGCTAAAGTCCCGTATTCTAAGCTAGGGGCAACATTTTACAAAACGAAACATTATTTTCAGAAAAAATAAAGTAAAACAAAAAATGTGAAATAGAGTGATAAGAAAATTGATTCAACCATAATATTTCTCTGTTCTGAAGTGTAATGTTCTATTCAGTTAGAGCAGGAATCATTGTGACAGTCAATTCAACAAACATATCGTTCATTGTAAAAGTAGGTTGCTCGTTGTAAATGATTTTATTATGACTTATTATATACGTCCCTCAATTTTTTCCTTATGAAAGAAATTTTCGTGTTCAGCTACTATTAGTCACCAGATATTTATCCTTTGAAATTTGCTTTGCTTTTCGTTTATACTAAAAATGTAACTAAGTGTTATTCCATTTAGCAAACAAATACGAATATTTAAAATGTGAAAATACATAACTTTTACTATGAACGGCAGTAATGTGAATTGCAATGAGTTTTGTGGCAAATTGGAGACACAGCAAAACTTGAGAAGAATTATTACAGCAGTAAAATCAAGCAGTAAATATGATATTTAGAAAAAAAAGAGAGAGAGAGAGAGAATTTTCCGACATTATATCAGAATAATTATTATGTTATAATATTTTAAAAACTTTTTCCCCCTAAAGATATTAAATATTGATTCTTTTAGGCTAACTTCTAAAAGTTAGTTTAAGTAGTTAAGTTTAATTCTATGTCTACGCAATTGTAATCAACATTTGTGTTGGTGAGTCATTAAACTTATTTTTTACGTATTCAAATTTCCCCACTGGTACGTCTAGTTTTTTTAAAAAGGACATTTTAAACATTAGTCATCAATAGAAGCGACAAGCCCATCATTTGGGAGATCAGGGTGAGTGGTCAACTGTCCCCCCCCCCCTGGTTTTGGGAAATTGGTAATGTATTTACATATAAGTGGGAGTGACTTTGCTGTTATTTTGGAAAATTTATTGAATTTTTACTTTTTGCTCCGTTGGTAAAATTTGAAATGACTGGCATGCGTCAGGAAAAAGGGGGTTAATAACTGGGAAATACAAACTTACACAATAGTTAATGTTAAATCTTTTATTATCCCTTAATATTCATGAAGAAAAATAACTATGCAATTATAAAAAATAGTTTTTATTCATGCAATAATTGTTTGTTTTTTCTTTATGTATATTTGTGAAGAAGGTTTGATATTAAAGTCAGTTTTAGAAATTGAACCTTTAGACTTCATCTCTCACCCCCCCCCCCCCATAAGGCTGTCCCGTAATTATAGTTCTTAAATCTGGCAACCCTGCTGCCATCGCTCTATACCCTAGTTAGCGAGAACTGATAGTAGAAATAAACAAAGAGGGTTGCCACAGTCACAAGTTACTCCTCCGATTGGCAATTCTACTTTGAATTTCGACTGCACTACATTCGTAGCGAGAAGTGCCCTTAAAGAAAGTCACAGGAAGTCAGTACGAACAACTTGGAAAAATCGCTCTACACATACAAATTTTACAAAAAAAAAAAGTACTTTTCTATGTTTAGAGAATACCATTATTTTTTGAAAAAGAAAAAAATCTTTTCTCAGTAAAATTATAACCTACGAAAATAGTTTGTTGGAAAACATGATTTATTAAAGGAATCGGGGAGCGGGATCTATGTTTTGTTTTAAAGATATAAATACAAGCATTTCTTCACCAAAATGTCCATTTAGCTTGAGTAAAAATAAATAAATGAATTCAAATAAATAAATAAATAAATAATACAACATGTAGGTTGTTGTAAATTGTTATTTTATAAACCTTGATTCCAATGAGTTTTTTAAAAACAGACATTAAAAATTGATGTTTAAATGCAGATTGCTTTTAAAATATCTATATTTTTTAATGTCATAAAATGTTCTTTAAACTCAGGGTACTTAATTTAACACAAAAAGCAGAAGATAAATGTGTCGTGTTTTCGAGCAGACGAAAATTGTTGTGGGTGCGAAAGAACGATCTGAACAACGAACACTTGCGAAAAAACGAGACTGAACCCTTCGCACTGGCACCCTTCGAAAATATTTGCGCTCTGCGTAGTGTCAAAATAGAGGCCGACCAACAAGTGAGACCATGATTTGAAGGACACAAGATGGTTATTGGACAGATCGCCCTTCCACATTTTGTGGGGATAATTCAAGCAAATCTTTCAAATAATAGAACAGACAAGAAGGCTCCTTCATTGACGTTACATATATTGTTGTTGATGAGCTTGGTGACAATCTCGGACACCTCCCTTAGCGTCGAAATACACACTTCACCGCACACTATACACTTGAGACATCAAGAGCTGTTCGGGTGTTAATTTCTACTCAGTGGCGGCGTTTTAGCGATGTGCGAACAACGCGACAATACTGGATGGGACCCATGCCCCTGGGGATACCACAGCGTGTCTTTTAAAGACCCGGGGCTGTTGGCGGCACAAAGACCCTAAGAACTCCTATTGCACTCCAAAGGGCCACCTCGGTGTCTACGTTTTAAAATTTTATAGGCAAACATTTATTTATTTTGAGGAGGGGAGGATGGGTACCAATTACCTTAAATTTTTAATGAAGTTGAAATCCAAAAAGTATGTATCAACAAACGATATTTATCAACCAAAAAATCTAATCTTCAGATTCTTGTGATCGGGATAAGATGTCACTATAGAATTTAGAACAAGTTTTTGATTGAAGTAAACTAGGTGAACCAAATGCATGTGTTGGAGAATCTTCGGAAAAGATACAATAAAGAAATCATAGCAATTATATTTTTTTAATTTCAGAAATTCTCGGACTATTTTTAAATATTTTTTTAAGAACTTTTTGCGGTGATATTTGTAGAACAATTTTGGATTGAAATAAAGCAAATGACTCATGAACTAAAAAAACTTTTGCAAAGAAAAGAAAATAATAAATATTTAATGACAGTTTGGGGGGGAGGGAAAAATACAGAGAGAAGATGATGAAAAGAAGTGAAGGGGGCTTCGTACAATTTTCATTGCCTCCTCTTTATTTCCAATGATTGTTTATAGATACAATACAATCAGAGTAATTGTTTATATTTCTTACAAAGATTTATTATGGAAGTAAATTCCTAAAACCAATGCTATTTTGACAAGATATATTAATGCTTTGCATCGTAAAATAGATTGATATTAGTTGTTAAAAATGAACAGAGTTTGAAAAACATTGCTTTTAGTTTTCCTATCAAAACCTGAAAAAAGGGGAAAACGTGCGCAAACATTTCGCTTATCTGGTTGGCGTTGTTTTCACTCATATTAAGCGCCAAGCAAACAGCAGTATCGCCAAGTGTCACGTTGCTTTATTTACTTCTACTACCAGTTCTCATTGAATAGGGTATAGTTTCCTCAATTCAAAAAAACAACTTTGAACCATCTGTGTCTGTTTCCCTCTCATCGCTCTTACATAATATATGTGTAGCAAAATTTTTCTTATGTTTGATGTGTATTTACTAAATAGTTGTTTTTGTTCTTCTAAATCAATTAACTTGATTTCAGAACCTGAAAACCCAAGCAGAGTATTGGTAAAAAGATTAGCGCTAGTTGTTGAAGGACGTCCAGATGTTGTCTTGGATTTAACCGGTGAGTATTTGTTTTTATTTCCAAGTAACTCCAATATGTTCTTTGTCATTTTCGAAAGAGAAACATAATTATCTTTGAGACTTTTAATTTGTTTTGTTGAGTTTTCAGTGCATCTATATATATAGTTTTTCAAAAGAAAATATTTTTTTCATTTTAACTTCAAAATGAAAATTGCTTGGGAACATTTTACTTAAGTTCTTGTATTTTAAACGATATAAGTGCAGACATAAAAATAATCTCAAATAGTTTAGGTTTTATAGCCTGTTTAAGTTTTGGGATTTAATGACTAACTAATTTATCAACTTCAGAGTTCTTTAATTCATTTTTTGGTTGAAAGTTGTGATGTTTCTAGAATCATCTAATTTTCACAGAAATGCATTAACACTGAAGTTTTCAAAACTGATCTTTGAGGCTGCCATTTGAAGAATACTAGAATTTGTTTTGAAAACAAACAATATGTAAGTCTTAAGTTCTTTCTAAATATTTGAAGCAAATTACATGAGAGAGTTTTAATTTTATCTTTAAAATTTGTAAATCAGACACTTTTTTGTTGAATTTTGGTAACATCCCTTCTGGAAGCTTTTTTGATGCATTCTTAGATATTGTCCTATCCACATGTCTTTGAGATGAATTTTCGGATTTCTTCCTTTTTGCTCTCTAACTTACCTCTTCCATTATAATAGCCATAGAAGCACTGGATAATGAAGTTTGCTACATCGGCATTACTTTCTTAAATATTCTTTGAAGTTCCTTCAGTCTCAGTGTTAGTATGCTGTTATTTATGCATACATAAATTTGTGCACAGAAAAATATCTAAATGCCATAGCTTCATGCAGCAAGCAAATTTTTTAACTATCACTATCCAATTAGCAGTCGTGTTGTAAAGAGTTATATTTGAGTTATACTTTTGTTCTAATTCAGAAGCTGTAGTAGTTATTTTGCGACAATACTTTTTTTTTACTGTAATAGATGGAATCTCTAAAGTTCAAAACATTATTTGTAAAATCAAATCCACCTGAACACAATCCAAAATTGTTGACCACAACTGGGGAAGGAGTTCTTATAGAATGTAACATATAATTTTGTTATGAGTAGTTAGAGGCATTTAAAAATATGAGTATTTAGTAAGTGTCATTTTATTTCATTTCATTTCACGCCTCCATGGTCCCCCGTACCTACCACAGCTTCGTGGTTTACCGGGATAGGGCCCTGAAGAGCGCTCTGTTCTTAATTTTGAACCAGAACCTAGGGTCGAGCAAACCCTAGGCCCAGCACCCCCCAGAGGTATCGTTTCACTTGGAGGACTTTGTGACCACAACATTTTTAATGCCTCCCAGCCACCATTAATCAAGACGGTGGATCTTTGATTGGCTGGGATCGAACCCAGGTCCCTCCGGACACGAGTCCGATGCCTTACCGATCGGGCCACCACGGCCCTTAGTAAGTGATTCGTAGCTTGATTAGATTCAAGCAGGATAACATAGGTAATAGCCTGACAGTGTGGATGAAATTTATTATTTGCGAAAAAAGTAAAACGTTACTTAGTGCACCAGTTGTAGCAAATGCAGAAACATTTTTTACCTCATAAAACACATTAAAAATGTAACTTTTAAAACTTTATGAATGTAATTTTCTTGTCATTTGAATGGATTTTTTTTTTTTTTTTTTCAATTTTAAACAAAGCATACGCTAATGTTGTTTTTAAGAAACTAACTTATAGCAGCATCAATTTATTGTAAAGGTAACATCGGTTAATAGTATTAAGTAATTTTTGTACTTTCATTTTAAATTTATTCAATGAAACAAAGTGTTTTCGCAAAGCCTGAAATCACTTTTCTAAGAGGAGGAAATATTTTTAGATTTTAGTATTAATTTGAAAAGAGAATTTTAAATTATATTTCAGTCACTTTCCTCTTTTTTTTTTTTTTTTTTGTGTGTAACATCAATCATATATTTTTTATTCCCCTTAATTTCAAACAAAAAAATCCCTCTGGTCTGAAAACAAGTGTAGAGACATTACTTTATGATACTTTAAATTAATTTGATGAGAAAAACCAGAAGCATTAGTTTTAGGGGGGAGGGGACTCTTGATTTTGGAAATTTTTCTCTCAAAGTTCCTACATATGATGTGTTTATAGCATTGTTATTAGTACCCTCTTAAAAATAGTTGTTCAACCAGGAAATTTTTTTTAATTTGCTTTTGAGAAAATAAAGCATTATAAAAGCAAATAAAGATGCAAGTATAAATAACTAAGCCCCCCCCCCCCCCACAATCCACTAGTCACATGTGGAACACAAGAATTTTTTCTTCTCTCCCCTGCACCTCAATAATTTTTACCAATAAAATTCATCATCATAATTTAGAACAGATAGAAAAAAATGTTTTAATTGTTTTTCTCCTCTAGGTGATCTGGACACTTTGAAGAAAAAAGTATTTGTGGTCAAAGAAGGAATTCAGTACTGTATACGTATAGATTTCTATGTGCAGAGAGAGATAGTTACAGGCCTCAAGTACATTCAAAAAGTCTTAAGGCATGGCATTCAAAGTAAGTGTTTTAGGCCCAGCAATGGAAAGTGTGCTCTTTATTTGTGTGTGTTTATTTGCACTTTGTTTCATTTATTAATTTGAATTATTTTAAGAGATTAATTTTTGATATGTTATGCTATGCTTAACGTTTCCTTTAATTAGAATTCTCTTGCAAAATTTTAAATGTTTACAAAATGTTAGCACATGCTTAAAAGAAGAAATTCACAGAATGCAAAAAAAAAAAAAAAAAGAAAGAGTTGAACTTAATTTATTTTTGAATAATAGTTAATAATTCACATAAAACTCTAGAAAAAATGTTGAAACCTCACAATGTAATTGTGTAGGATTCAAAAATTTATTGTGTAACTTAATGAAATGGGAACTCATAATTTCGTAAATTTACTATACATTAACATTCTTAAACTTAAAAATAAAATGTTTTACTAATTGGTAAATATAAACCAGTAGTCCACAACTAGCAGAATGCAGTAAATAAAAAACTGACTTCCAAAAATGTTCTGAAAGTAAATTACACAAAATCACTCTTTCTATTATTTTAGAAGTAATTGAGAAACTAATTTAATAGTTAGTTTAGAAAATGGGGTTTTTTTTCTGTACCTTAATAAAACATTTTCATAGGTACGTAATTTTTTTTCCCCATTATTTTCACAATAAAAACCAACTATTTCGAGGAATCCCCTCTCTTTCCCGTACTGCAGTAGACGCATGATTTTACTTAGTGTACACTGTACAGTCCTTAACCTTGCCAACCTTCTTACACAATTTGACCATCTGGCTAGTTTGGTGTGTGTATTTCCCCCAAACCAAAAAAAAAGGCAGGGTGCTTCTATATAAAATGACGCTTAAATCAATAAAACAGGCATTTTTAATCAAAATTGTATAACAGAAAATCTGCATCTTCTGCTTGTTTTGTATACTATGTGCATAGAAAATTCTGGTACTTTTCAACAGTATTTTGTAAATAATATAAAGCTTTTCAGTGTTTGGTTTAAAAAATTGTACTTAAAAAGCTGAGTAAATTCAGATTTTCAATTGACATTGAATTCTAATGGATAGGGAAACGATGGAGTTAACTTTCAAAGCCAGGCGTAGTTTCTTTTGCAATGAAGTTTTGTTATAACTTCAATGAGGCAAGGAGGTTGCATTGAGATTTCTAAATAGAGGGCAGGGTGCAGCGCTCTCCTGAAAATACCTGGTGGATGGGAAGGAAAGGTGAGACAAAAAAGCTGGAAGAGACGGAAATCCACTTACTACCCCTCTCCTCCTACTTCCTATTAAAAACACATTTTAAGGTACATTTTATTGATAAACTACATAATTATGACTAAAAAAAGTCGAAACATACTGTTTTTACTTAGACACAAAAAGTTCTTAATGGGCTAAGTCTTGCTTTTGTTTTTCAGTTTTTTGATACAAATCTATCTCCCTCAACTTTACAAAGGTTGCAGTGATTTCTCCCTTTTCCTCTTGTTTTCTTTTTTCGCTTCTTTGTATGGAGACTTCTCTTTTTTCCGCCACAACGAGTTTTAAGAACAGCAGCTTCCAACATACCTTATTTTATACTAGCCTGAGAATAATCCTGAACCTGGTAGATGGCACCATGCTGTATTAATTATACTGAAGAATATGTACTTTTTTTTAAATTTATTTTTTAATAAAATGAATTCAGTATAACAGGTATTAACAAAATGGAAATTCTCAATGTGAAAATATTTCTTAAACAAAATATTTTTTATTTTTTCAAGAAATGGGGAGAATTTATTTCAAGTATGTATTGTTCATTAATTGCTGAAATTGTGTTTTAGATGAAAAGCTTACCCACATGGTTGGAAGTTATGCTCCTAAGTTAGAGATGCAATCTTATTCAACTCCACTGGATGAAATGCCTAGTGGATTGCTTACAAGGGGAACATACACTGTGAAATCCCTTTTTACAGATGATGACAAGAACGAGCATCTCAAGTGGGAATGGTCTTTTGAACTTAAAAAAGACTGGGAAGACTGATTTTGCATTTTGTACAGATCTAAGCCATTTTATTTCCTTTATTATATTTTAGGAACACATAACTGATCTATGCCAATATTATTTAGCTGTTTGTTACATAGGAATAAATCAAAAACTTTTGTATATCTTCTACAATTTTTGACAAATCAAAATATATACTGCCTGTTTAATACAGGAATTTGTATCTCAGTGATTATACATTTAGCATTTGAGAGATTGCCTGCTGAACAAATGCATTTTATGCATCTGAAACCAAAGCTTTCTGATGCAAAGTGAAAGCATTGATTCTGTTTTATTTAAAAGTCATAGCTTAATAATGTAAAACATAGATATGTTTATATATAAATTGCAATATTTAATGAACACATTAAAAAGAAAAGGTTTATGTAAAATCCTCTTATAAAAAGTGACAATGCCTTCACATTTGTTTTATCAATGTATTTTTTTAATTTTGTTTTACAGAAATGTAGCTTGTGAGTGAAAATTTAATTTTAAGCAAATTTTTCTGTACCAGTGATATTTTGAAATAAATTTAATCCTCTCCCTCCTCCTTTGATAAACATAGTATTCTATTGCAAAAGGATGTAAAGCTGTTTTATCCATTTGCATATAAGTTCCTTTATCCAAGATTTATTAAATCGTTAAGTCTGAATCTGTGCCTTAGAATAGATTATGTTGCTTTATAGTAACTTGTTATTTGCGAATGCTCGAATCCAAATGAAGTTGTTGAAATGCTGAATATTATTAACACTGTTAAGATTTTTAAATACTCACTTAATTTTTCACTATCAAGAAATTGTACTGAGGCCTTTAAGGTAGAATAATAGACATATTTTTTTACTTAATAATTTATCATTTGTGCAAATTACAATCACTTGCCTGAAACTATTTCCAGTTTTAGCATATTTCTAGTTGTATGTTTATTGAAAGTATGTTGAATTAATGTGCTGTTTAGCGTCGCATTAAGTGCAATTGTCATTTCATTGAATGCATTGACTGCAAACAATGTGTAAGAATATTTGTAATTTCAAACAATTTGAAATGTGAGCATAATGTACTTGTAAGTTACACTTTTTTTATTGACGTGCACTCTTTTGTACTATTTGCAAGCAATAAAGAAGTGGATATTTTGCCTTACTTTTTTCAACAAGTTTATTTTGTTCTACAAATTTTATCAGCAACAAATATTAAATATCGCTGAAAGAACTCTTTCCATCTTCATACAAAACATAAGTAATCTTCAGCCTCCGTTTTTACATGTCACTGAAAAATATAAGCAAATATTAGTGATTTTTGTTCTTAGTAATCATTTAAAAAAAGTTCAAATAACTTTATGTTAAAGGTTGTAGTCTTCGTGTTAGTAGTATCCAATAGTTTAGGTAATATTAAAATAGAAACAATCTAATAATAGTTTTCACTCCTAATATCTGTACCTCAGAACCAGACTAACGTAAGTCCATTTTCGTCATTTTTCGGTAGAGGGGAAAAACGATTGTCGAATACATCGTTTTTCCCCTCTACTGAAAAATGACGAAAATGGACTTACGTTAGTCTGGTTCTGAGGTACAGATATATTTAAGCTTAAGATTGCATATTTAGTATAATGTCTAAAGTTTTCATAGTTCTGGTCATCATGAACCCCACCTGAAACAAAACATACCAACAATGCACCTCCCCCCTCAAAAAAAAAAGGATAAAATCTTATTTAAAGATAAATAAATATTTGAAAATGAGATTTAATTACATTTAGCTGTTATGTTTTTACTTCTTGTTCTACATATGTACTAGTTGTACTCAAACACACAGATGCTTTTTGAAACTTCATTTTATATTATCTAGAGATATGTTTTTATTACTGAACAAATATTATTTCGAGCTGTACCCCGAATGAAAATAATACAAAAATCTGTACATCAGGATTTAAAAGAATATATAATTTTTTTTTCTGTTACAAGTTTCCTATAGCTGGGGCAAAACTAACCAGGAAGCATCCAGCATCATAATGCTGTAATTAGGATCTGAGCATTCTGCTGCCATGTTATGCTTGCCCCAACTAAAGTAATGAAGGAATTATTGGAGTTGGTAAACCTTTCTTTCTCACTTTCATTTTTAAGAGTTAAGAGAATCTCATTCTTTTAAAGATCAAATTCTACTTCAACGCTCCAGTACGCTTTAAGTATTCTATGTTTTTAATAGGCGAAAATTTTAAGTTTAAATGGGCCTATAGACTTAAAAGATCTCTTCAAGACAACGTTTCCATAATTTTGCTGCCAAATTAGACACATATATAAATAGAAAACCGAAACTGGATGCTTAGAAATGAATAATCTAGAAAATAGCTGGGTCATAATCAGCAGGTCATTGCTGAAATTCATAAATAAGAGTTTAAAGTTTTGAATTGCTAATTTCATCTTTGACATCATTTGAATCGATATATGAAATATGCGCCAATCTGTCATTTATCAAAGTAATACACAAAAGCTCCTATCGCCATAATTCATTTTAAGCTTTTATACTTTGAGACATTTCCCTAGGTCCACAATAAATGTTTAATTTTATTAGTGTATTGATATAGATATCAAGGGCATTTACTGTATTATTCAATGGCAGGTTCTTTTTATTTGGCCGATAGATTCTCAGTTTTATCGTTTTTTATTGGTGGAATTTATTTATTTGATGGAATTTTAAAAGTGGCTATTGCATAGAGATGTAAAATTTCCGGAAATTTTGAAGTGATGGGAAAAAACCGGTTTTTTTCCTGTTTTTTTCCGGAAAAAAAGGAAAAATTGACTTTTTAACAATTAAAAAGAGCGTTTTTTAATAGTTTTGTTTTTCTTGGACTATTTAAAACGTTAATCATTAAAAATATATGCAATCAACACATATTATTTTTCCTGATGGCAGAAATACGCATAATTAGCTAGGTTTTAATAGGAAAAAAATAGCCGTACTGTTTTATAACTCAAAGCTTTCTTGGTCAAACCCCACAAATGAATCATATCGTCATTTCACTGTTAATATTGGATAAAGTGTGTCTTACCCTTATAATTAAATTTTCTATTTTAGACTGCCTTTAAAACTTAAAATAATAATTAGATACTTTCAAACATCAATAATAGTGTTTGAAAGAAAAATCAGAATGATTTTTCTCCCTTGCAATATAACCTCACTATCTAAAAATGAAAACTATTGAGTTCTGGTTTTTCCCCACCCAATCTAAATCCAAATAAAAATGAAATGACTTTTTTTTAACCTTTCTAATAGAAAACTATAAACTGCGTAATGGTTTCTAAACCTGAACAAAATTTAAACTGGAGTTTCAACTTACTGCACTGCCTTGCTAAGCACAATAGTCGTACCCCAACTTTTCAACAAAACCAGAGTTATTAACCAGAGGTTGTTCTCTGTTTCGTATGTGTTATTAATAAAATATTTTGTAGTCATTTGTGATTGGAAACTTTTTTTTTTTAATCTGCTGAATAAAAAGTCATCACAACAAAATATATGGAGGCGCAGCTCTTTAAAATGCAATATAATTCAACCGCGACGAGATGGCCGGTGTCAATCAAATGAGAAAATGAGTCCATTCCTTAAAATAGGTAGAATTTCTACCTATTCAAATTCCCCCATCAATTGTAAATCCCATTCCTCAATTTTCATCTGCGTATCACCCCTTCCTAAAAATGGACAATCCTGAAAAAAGGAGGAGTCATAGGCCATCTCTGCGAAGTTGAATTATATCTCAGTTTGAGCTCAATTACAGATTCTACTATGTGCTTAGCAAGCACGGCAATATACATTTAGTTCGCATAGTCAGCGGAAACCTCGTTCTGTGGCTGTTTCAGTGAGGATATGTAATTTTTCATAAGAAATAATTTATGTACTTTTAAAATCAAAAATACACTAATAATAGGCCAATTATAAAATCTGTTGTGTTTACAAAAGTTGGAATTTAATCAAAATTTTTTTTCACCTAATTGAGCAGTGGTTCACTTATTACAAAATATTAAAATGTGTTTTTAACATAAATTTCTGTACTTATTTACTATTGCTTTAACATTTTCAATTAAAAATTGTGCTGTCCTAGAGTAGAGAACGTAATGTTTATAAAATGGCCAATATTCAAGTATTTCCTTAAAAACTGGATAAATTTTATTTATCTTTTTTCCTGCTTTTCAAGCTAAAAATTATCGGGGAGTGTGACCAGAAATTGAACATTTTAGCACAAGTTCAGTATCCAAATCTATAATTATCCTAAAAAATAAGTATTTTGTACACGGTTTAAAAAAAAAAGCTCTTTGATACCTGCAATGTAATTAAATAAGGAAAAAAAAACCGAAAATAATGGCTATATACTTTTGCATCAAGATGTTTAGCGGATTTAAATGAAAAACAAAAATGCATAATTCAATAAATTAACGCTTCTAATAATTATACAAACAAAAGATTTTCTAGTCATTTCTTTCTTAAAAATTAAATGGAAAAATTCAATTTTTCCGAAATGGAAATAAACCTCCTCGGAAAAAAACGGAAAAAAACCGATTTTTTTCCGAAAATTTCCGGTTTTTTTCCGACCATTTTCATCTCTCCTATTGCATGAACGTTTTTGAAAACTTTCCACTACTATGTAATCATAACTATCCCAGTTGGTGGTTTATCTTCATTATAAAAATTTTGATGGCCTTGATGAAACTTTTGAAATGGATGCCACTCCAAGATGTTTGAAAACTCGCCATTTGCTGAAGTGAATGGAGAAAAACCAACCGTAACAGAAAATAACATAACTAATAATATAAAAGGGGGTGGGGGGGACTTTACAAATTACTCAAGAGCCATCTGCCTTTAGAAAAATAAGAAGTAATTATAGCTGCATTTTAATCCACCTTAATCATTATTATTTTGCATAAAGAATTATATTTTTCATAGTATGTCACAGAAAGATAAGTGATCTTAAGACCTACTATCCAAGAACCTATTTCTTCTTCCCCAGTTACTCCCTTCATTTAAACACGAAATTTAAAATTCTATATAAGCATGGGAGAAGTGTAGGGGTTCTTCCTACAACTCAGTCTGGGGATTGCGCTCGAATCGTCTTGATGAAAGATAGTAGTCAAGTCCTAACCACTAGACTACATGGGATATAGACGAACCTATCCTGACTGCAGGGCTCCCAAATGGTCCTCTTTTCCCTCCAAAGTCTGTTTTTTAGAATTTGGTACGCTTTTATTCATTTTGGTCCGTTTAGTCCTCTTTTTGACACTTGAAAATCAGTTTTAAGAAGCCCTTCCCCCTCACAGTGATCGGCAATCAACTATCGCATCGAAGCAGTGTGATATTCAATCTTTCTCCATCCACCACATACATGTCTAATCTGCAATTAAAGAAACTTTGCAAATGTAAGTTCTTTTAAGAAGAAGAATTGACTGCTATTTTCTGCTTTTCCTTTTTTTTTTGAGTGAGAGACTCAGAGAGAGGAGGAGGTAGGTGTCTCGTGTTAAAGAAAGGTATATTTTACTAGGATATATTTTTCTAAAAAGGTTTTGAATACTTAATCATTTGAAGAATCATGTTTGATTTCAGTTATAAAGAAATGCTATGCCAACAATAAGTGATGCTGTTAAGTTAATATGTAAATAAATCAAAAGTTCTTGTCACAGAAACGGTCCTGAATTTAACTAGTGTAGCTAACCAGAGTTTTAACGATTAAGCAAAGAAGAAAAAAAAATGGAGAGGCAAAAAAAAATATTTAAAGAAAGCAGCTAAACAAAATCTTTAAAAAACCTTATTTATTATACCTTTACTTCAAAAGTTTGTCGACTGAATTAATAGCCGTTTAAAAAAGGAAAAAATTATCAATCCCGTTACCATTAAACTTCATTAACTAATAATTGTTGCATTTTAACTAATAAGATACTAAAGGCAAAAACAGTCACAGCTTTTGTTTTCATGAATTATGTGCACATGGTTTTCTTTAAATCCATCATTTGGAAAATTCTATATCACAAAAGTAGCCTCTTCACAAAATTTTATATCTTAAAATTAGTAATTTCAGTAAAACCTCTTCTAGCTTAACGACCAATTTTTCATGACACAGATTTTTTGCCCCATCGACCTAATGTTGAAATTCCCTCAGCAGCGACCCTAGCCCAACCCCTCTGAAGGACGAACTTGTTTTTTCTTTTTTTTTTTTTTTAATTTTTCAAAAGAAATAAAGTTTGCTTCCTGTTTCTAATCTTCAGCCTTTCGACAGAAGATCAGTTTAGGGGAGATCTCATTGGCTGTTAATGAATAGCGAAGATTTTGGAGTAAAATTTTATTCACGTTTAATCATTCATCGGTCAGTGATTTGAATTGCAGCAATCTCAAAAAGTTTTTTTTTTTTAAATCTCAATCAGCTCAATAAAAGTTCTGCGCTGACAGAAAAACGGTAAATTGGAGAGAGATTTAATACAGCTTATATTCCAACGATTCATGAATCCTAGTCCTTCCAGCATGAAGCATCAGTGGTCCCGATTAAGAGCAGGGCCGTCAGGAGGCCAGTGTTTTGAAACATCAAATAAAATAGTTTCAAACTTCTTTTTAAGTAAAAAAAAAAAATGTTACAATTGATTATATTAGGTATTATAGAAATTAACTTCTAATTGTGATGAGAACCCTTTTAAAATTTCACGGAACAAAGGGGTGGGTGCTTAGAGAGGTTTTACTTTGTTTTGTAAAAACAGCTCATTCATAATTTTTAAGCTCAATTGACTTACTTAAAAACAAAATATGAATAATAATTTTAACCTCCAGCTTCCTGGGTAGTCTTTTGCACCAAAAGGATCTTAAAGTAGAATGTTATTTTAAGTAAAATTTGATGTGAGACAGAAGATTTTAAAAAAGAAAGGAAACCTTTGTCTTATTGAATTCTGTTTAACTGATTGTTTAGAAATACTTTTGTATCAATAATGAACTACAACATTTTCAGTGAGAACGGAATATGAATGGGTTTAAACTCTAAGTGGTCCTCCTGGCCCTCTTTTTTAAAGTATTAATGGTCCTATTTTACCCTTTTCTTTGACTAAAATGTGTTAGGAGCCCTGGTCTGACTGTAGCTACGTTATTAAAAATTGACTAGATGGCTATATTGATGGATATATATGACCAGATTGATATATATGTGTAGAATATTTTGTTAGGTAAGACTAATTTTAGGTTCTGTACTTACCCATCATCTTCCAATTTTCTTAATTTTCCTTGTGTTTTCAATTCATTCAGCTTCTTTTTGTATGCAGAAGACCAATTTCGAATTATAACTAATAACCTTTCTTTGAATGTTGCTACATTGAGTATTAACCATGATTCTATTTCAATTTCAAAAGGTATATCTTCCACTTTTCTTGACAAAAGATCAAATTGCAATATCTATATTTAAAAAATAAGAAAGATCAGACATTTGATTTTTTAACCAGGTTCATGGATCATGTGATTAAAAAAATCGTTGATTAATAGAATAATTAAAGAAGTTTTTTTTAAGTTATTTTGCAGTTTAAAATGTGTTGCTCTAAATATTACAACTTTAGCTTCATTTAACTAAGCTATCTCAGTCCCTCTCTGCCTGTGTTTTGTGTAAGTTCTCTCAATGTATGTGTGATTTCAATACTTGAGATTTTTTTTTTTTTTTTTTTGAGAACTTTGAAATATTGCTGTTACTCTTCAGAAATGCAATAAAGAACAAAGCAAACCTTGCCATTCTTCACTAATATTGCTATAAAAAATGTAATTGTTCAATATAGGATTGTTTTGCTGAAAACACACTATGAAAAAACTAGAAACTTTAATTTTTTATTTATTTTTTTAAAGAGCCTTTTTTCACACCATACATCTTAACATGTATGAAATATTTTTTTTAAAATATTCTAATTTCATTAAAAAAATGCATGATTGTTTTCATTCAGATTGATATCATAGCTTTTAGTTATGAAGGGAACTTGGACATGATTTTACTGAATAGGTAGTAAAAAAACATTATAAGGTACTACAATAGAAAAAGCATTAAAGTGCACTAAGTGTAGAAAAAAAGTAGTGATTATGTTAAATATGAAGCAATTGCTTGCTTATTTCAGCTTTCATAAGTGAAAGAGAATTCTAATTAAACTCACTCATTTTTTTTCAATGCTTAGGGTACTATTATTTTTGGTGTCTTAAATGATTTGAGTCATGCATGTACAAATTGATTTATTTTTGTATACTTTAAAAAACAATGCGATGAAAAATAGCTTTAAATGTGTTTTACATTTTTAAAAAATTGAATGTGTTTATAAATTTAACCTAACTAATATCTAAAATCCTAAAAGTGGATTTAAAAAAAAGAAAAAGCTCCTCCAAAACTTTTCAATTAGGACATTTTTTTAACTCCTTCATTTTTAACTTAACCATTAATGCCTGACATTTTTTATCCAAAGATATTTTGTATACTGGGTACAAACAGTGTTTAATGGACAAGAAAAATAATTAAAAAAATATCATGTAAAAAATAATTTTTTCATTAAGGAAAGAAAAATCGTCCCTTAAAAGTTACAATAGACCCCAGAGGGTACATACTTTTTTTACTAAAATTTTTTTCTGCCTACCATATAATATTTAAAAAGACATTTTATAAGAAGAAATAAAATCAGCAATTAACATAAACTGGGAAGCTGGGAATAACTTTTTTTTCTTGAGATTGTGAACGACGTAATCTTTGATAATGATCATATTAAAACTGCTACAGAAGACACTTTACAATGGTTATGTGCTGCAATCTGTTAATAACGAATTGAAACAATACCAAGGCACTAATTGAATACTATTATTTGGTTGAAATGTTCATTTTGGGGAAATACAGACCCTCTTTTGGACCGTCTCTAAAAAGGGACGCTAGGCATTAATGGGTTAAGAATACATAATCTTACTCCATCAGTGTTTTTCAAAACATACTTCTTGTTTCTCAAATTAAAAAAGTGTTACGACTCTTATTACATCTCTGAATCACCCCACTATCTAACAACACCAGAGATGTAGTCAGAAATTGAGTTTTTTGGAACTAAAATTTAGAAAAAATTCCAGAACAGTTTTCAGACTATCATTCCTTCCTCTTATGTCATCAAAAATGGCCTGCGATTGCGTTTTGAGAACTACAATTTAAAAAAAAATTTGCATTTGCAGTTTCTTCTGGTGGCCGGATATTAGGGAAGAGTAATGTGAGTCAGCGAAACTTTCAGGATCCTTTTTTCTGTGGTATTTTGTTTCTTATCAAAGATGTTCGTAATTTTCAAATGTTTCGTGTTTTCATATCATGTTTTTTCCTATTGTTAAGTTAAAAACTAACCAATATGGATATTTATTTCCTTTACTTTTTCAAAAAAAAAAAAAAAAGACTTAAGAAAGCGGTAAACAATAAAAAAATTCATATCATTATATCATTAGTAGATGAAAATAAATTTCCGAAGTTAACTTTTGGAGTTGATAGGGGGGTGCATCTAATAGTCTACAAAATAATTACGGAATACTTTTTTGACATTAAAAGGTGAAAGCAGATTTAGTATGTATTCATGGCCACAAGTTTTTTGTGACAAATGTGCTTGATTTAATCTTTGAAAAATAAACTGAACCAAACACTTCAAGAAAGTAAAGGTGTTACAGTTAATTTTGATTATTCCAACCACCACTATTTCTGTTAAGGTGTTAAGAGAACCTTTCTGCCATAAAATAATTAAGAGCCACATAGGAAATAAAATAACAACTGAAAGACTTTCATCTCTTGTTTTAACACCCATAGAAAAAGAAAGTGAACAAAATGAAGTAAGATCCCACTTTCAATTTTTATGAAAGTCAAATGTTTCTGCACAATTAGATAAAGAAGAATGGATTTTCAATAGAGTTCGACGAATATCTTCGTATGTATGTATATACTAGATATAGTTAGTAAAGATTGTTCATATTCATATTATGTTATTAATTACAAGTGTTTTTAAACATGTTTTAATTATTCAACACATCTTCTCATGTACCTATCCTGGCCATTCGTTCACGGAACATGCCTGTTTTAACTCTGTGAGAACTTTTTGTGTAAGTATATTTTGGGAGTTTCTAATTGCACATTAGGTTAAATGTCATATAAATATTCAATGACATCAAGTAGTATAGCTCCTGTATTCTGTCTTAGTCTGACATTTAAAAAATTTTTGTGATTTGTTTCATTAGAAATTAAGCATAGTAGGATGAAAAATTAAAAAAAAAAAAAAAAAAAAAGCTAGATAGTTTCTCGAACTTGAAGGAAAAGTCAATAAAAGGTTTAATAGGGTTATACAAAATTTTTCTAACAAGCAACGAACTTAAAATGATTAAGTAGGATACTTTTAATATGATGGAATCGGTACTGAAGTAAACTAATTCAGAATTAATTTTTAAGTAACTATGATTATTTTTGTTTTTCAACCCAGTAACTAATGAATATTAGATCTGATGCTAAAAGAAAAATTCAACATCCAGTAAATGAAAACGAAAGATTTGATATATTATTTTAAACTTGTTTTTAAATTCTCAGAATGCTGCAACCCTTAATTAAAAATATTAGTTATGACATATTTCAATTACTTCCAATAAAAGGAAAAAAATACCTTTGGTTCTGAACTACAATGTGTATGATGAGCTATCTATCTAGTAAAGAGAGGGGGGGGGGTATTAAACTGTGAGTCTTGAGAAGTTTTCAAAAATAGCCCATTGGCCAGAAAATTTGAAGATCTTTATTTTAAGCTACTCAAATTTCAAGCTAACCTGGAAATTTGGAAAAATTACTATTTTAGTAGAGTTGTGAGCACTTAGAATATTTTAACGGAAGGGGCTGTAAAGAGCAAGGGTATTGATACCTTAAAACAGGGAGAAGTTCTTCATTGAGGAGAAGTAATTTGATCAGGACCAACCTAGCTGGGCTCAGAACCTGTTGCTGGTCGTTACATTTGTATAAACTTCATAATTAACTGTTATTCATTTTAACTTACAATAACAGTTAAAGCTTTGTTCCAGCCACCACCAACAGTAGAACTAGTATTATAAAAGATAGTAAAAATAACAATTAAAGGTCACCTGATGTTTAAATTCTTCTTCAGTTGGTGGTTTTTCCTCCAGAGGAGTATGCTCAATTTCTTTGAGTTCATCTTCTTCCAATGCTTCTGCAGTTTCAATGATAGGTCCATAAAGAACAAAGTCTTCTAGAGACTCCTCTATTGTTTTCAGCCATAAATCTGAATATGTTTTGAAAGTAGCAGATACAGATAAAATTTGAGCTACAGCAGAAGATACATTGGATGTAAGGGTTTGTTTCAGGTTGCTCAGAAGCTGGCATTTCTCCATGCTCTCCTTAAAAAGGTAAAGTAAATCAAGATATTACTATGGATAATAATAATATGAATGATGATAACACGATAAACTGAAAAGAAAGACATACGCTTTTGACATTAATTAAAATTCAAGAACAAACAATTTGGCCGTATCTAATTTTTTTAGACACTAGAGGGGAGGGGTGGGGTGGTAAAGTAGACTCAAGGTTCCCTCTAGCTATAAGTACAGTCTACTACATTTCCAGCATAATAATATGATTTTTTAAAAATTTATAGTCAATGTAATATAATTTTTCGATTATTCTGTTGGCTCAGTAGGCCACTGATATATAGTATGTGAACAACACTAAATAACCATAACCTTAAGCATATTCACTGAATATATTTATGTAACTGTTCATCCAGTGTTAGAAATAAGAATGTAAATCTAGGTGTCACGATGACGCCTAATCTAATATGCTCAATTCTATAATCTAATATATAATCTAATATCTAATTTGAAGATAAAATATCTTCAAATTAGATAAAAGAAAATGATTTTTTAAAGACAAAATTGATTGCATTTTAAAATTGCTGTTACAAATTCGTCTTTCTAGTCAATCATGAGTTCTAATCAAGATGACTCAATAAAGAAAAGCTTCAATGTAACCAAAACTTTAGGCTGAAAATTGCGCCAAAGGTTGGAAATCTGGGCATCAAATCAAACATTTTGGTTACAAAATGGGACTAATGACCGCTTATTTCTAAAACTGAGTGCATGCTTATCAAAATTGAAAATGAATGGAAAGGCCACAGGTTCCATCTTTTGAACAAGGATAAATCTCCATACTATCAAAAAGGTAAATGTTAAGTAATGCACATGAGCACTCTCCAAGAATTCTACTTTTAGTCAGAGACGTATCAAGGTTTATTTTCAAAGGTATTTTTTCACAATATGCAATTTCTTCACACAATGGTTTTTAGGTCTGTAATTTACAGGAATGTGTTTTAGTAAAAAAAAATTGCATCTTACCAGGTAGTCTGCATTGGGGTCAGACATTCTTTTGATTTCACTTGCTGGAGAATATATTTTTTGAATTACTGTGTCAAACAGTTGTTGAAAACTATGTGGCTTATCTCTGGATAAAGGTGGTGAAAAGGTTATATCATCAGAAAGATTCATTGAAATTTTGTAAAATGGTGGCTATAACATAATAGGGAAAATAATCAGCAACAATTCATTTGAAATGAAAGAACTTTTAAATAGTGAGCCAGTAAAACAAGAATTTATTATTATACCATTCAGTTATTTGTCACAAGTGTTTTTTTGCTTCTGAAATAGTGAGGATGAGGAAAATGGAACAAAGAAGATTCAAAATTATCTAATCAAGCAATAGTTCTCAAAATCATGGTTCATAAACTTATTTTGAAATAAAAAATCAATAAATTTCTTATGCGAAGTTTTTAGTTGCCAGCAAGAGACTTATCGGTTGGAAAGAAACACAAATGACTGTTGGATGCCACACGCTTGTTGAGTTGGCCGATGAATCAGTCAATTAGCTTATGTGCAACCATAATTCATATATTTTTTTCTCCTCTCAAATGTTATTTATGTAGTAAAATCTTTTAACAACCAACTTCAAGAGATCAAAAATTTGGTTTCTTATGACAGGAATTTTGTTGTAATGCAATCATAGCAAAGTAATACTGATTTAAATGGGACAAAACATTTATTTTGTTAAAATGACATTTTTGTTTTTCTTTTTTTTTTTTTTTTTTTGCTCTGATGAGATTTTACTGTATACATTACTTTAATTTTATTGGCATGTAAATTCCATGTTGAGATGAAATTGATATTATTTTGAACTGCTATGGAACAATTGCTACTGATTTTCAGATTATAGGTTGTTTTTAGGAAAATTGCAATTAACTGAATCAAGTGATCTATGCATTTAGCACTATATTTAAAGTAAAATGCTCATTTTTTTTTTTTTTACACATGTTTTGCAATTCGTTAGATTTTCTTTAAACAAAGGTGGTAAACTTTTTTAATTTCATTTGTAAGAATTAAACTTTTCTTCTTTTTTTTTTTAATGTCTAGTGTGAAAATTTAATAGATTTTTTCATGAATTTTGCATTTTCCAGCACCTGAGACATTTCAATGTTAAATAGTATTAATTAACATTAACATTAAAAAGCTTTTAAACTAACACGCAGATAAAGTAACCTATAAAGTATTTAAAATTTATTACCATTTTCTTATTTCTTTTATCAGTATTTTCAATCAAATATTCTAAACTGCATTTAATGACATTTTTTAGTCCATCTTCAATTATTGATTCCAGGTAAGTAATGTAACCCTTCCACTCATCAGAGTTTTCATTGCTCTTGAATAAATCAATGTTTTTCTGAAAAAATATACAAGCAAAATCATATTATCACTATTGAAGTAATACAGTGTGTAAAAAATCAAATATTTAAACCTACTAATTATTTACAGGGTAACTTTTCTAACGCCTAAAAATAAGTGTCTTTGAAAAATATAGGAACTAAACCTCATGTTACAAACGGCATTTAAAGTTTTCTTCCGTGCGGGGGGGGGGGGGGAATTCAAAGAATGCCATTGATTATATATGTATACAGGTTGGTCCTAAAGTAACTTCTCTTGTTAAGAAGCCCCCAGTGGCCTATCCACTGAATCAATCATGGCAAAAGCTTAGATATAGTTACTTGAAGGTATGTGTCTAAAGTTGTGATGTTTTGAAACAAAGCAGTTATCACGGTTATGATCTCAGTGAATGAATTTTAAAAATTTCAAAGAAAACAAAAATCTTTAATCGTACAAATTGATTAGCATATTAAAAAACCACTAATGGTTAAGGAATGTTGGCCTATGATGAAAATCGGTCGTAGGAAAATTCAAGGGCCAGACTGAGATGCTTTCCACATTGCATTTTGAAGGGGTTATTTTTCCACAAGCAATTTGCAAAACAATTTATCACAATGTTCTAAGGCTCAAAAAAACTAGTTGCACACAAAAATATTTTAATTTTCTTGATATTAATTACGGATGCACTGATAAGCAAATTGGCCGATTACCGATTTATCAGCTATTGATGATCTGCCGATTAATGATCATGATTATCATTTTTAATGCTACTAATATCTTCATCACTTTTTTCTTTTCACAATTTACATTTTAGAAATAGTTACTAATTTACTTCTTTGTAATTTCTTTTTCCCCATTTTTCTAATTTTCTCGAAATAGTTTTTACATTTCATCAAATTTCTTTGAGCCAATTTTTATATTATTGAAGTTACATAATGTTAACTAGACATGAAAATTTCTAAAAACTAGTGATGAGGCTCTGGTGAATAGGCAAATTTAGGAACACTTTTAATGTATTTTTTTTAAACTATTGGCAGCCTTATCTTCCAATACTTTTATTTTTTATGAAAATTATCAACTTATATAAACACACTGCGTAAAAGGTGAAAAGTAGCTACAGATGAAATATATTGTAACATTGTATACATGTGTGTGTAGAAAATTACATTTATTTACTGCTAATAAATTGATTTATCATAGATTCCTCTAAGAGGTACATTTAAAAGATGTATTTCAAAATATACAAATGCCAAAAATATTTTTTACGCCAACTAGTTGGCCCAAGTTTGCCAATTATAAATAATTGGCAAATTGATTATTAATCGGTGCATTCCTAATATTAACATGAAAATTAGTCTATTTGCTACACAACGATTTGTGATAAAATATGTGAATTCTAATTCAAAGTTCACAGCCTACAAGATTTTGCATCCTGCCATACTAAAAAAGTTTTTGTTAGCATCATTGTCTCTCAAGCTATCAGAATCAATAGAATTTGTAACACTATCACTTTTTTTAATTTTGAAATTTTTTCATGCAGAATAAAGGTAGGCATTTTTAGTTAAGTTTAAGCTTTAAAATTTTCCCTATGAGGTCGAGAAATCACAAAAATAAAGGTCTTTTGACCCAACAATATTTGCTTCTTGGTTGGCATTCTCAAAGAAAAAAAATGTTTCAAAGTTTTTATGCTTTGAATTGCTTGATCAGCTGTGGGGACACTCTTAATTATTTCTTCTTCGACTCCATTGTTTCATTATTATTATCCAAAGAAGGTATCAAATCTGATATTGATAGAATTCATGATGGGACAGACGATACATGTGACATTGCCTTCTGAGAGAATTTCCAGAAGAAGAGTATTAGCAGTTTTGGTTTTAGTTATTGTGAAGGAAGAACAGATTGAATGACAGTCTTACTTAAGATTACAAGATAGAACAAAAAGAATGCCATAGGGCCATTTAGCTAAAGATGATAAATTTAATATTAAAGCATAAAAATATTACGATGCTACAGGCACATGTTTTGGAATTATATGGAACCCCTTTCTCAATGCAGAAAATGTAAAGAGCTTACGACACTAAACAGTGGTCCTCTAAGGAGGTTTAACGATTTATGAGTAACTATTGGTTAACTTTAAAGATATAATATGATGAATAATAAAAGAGAACAAAACTTAACATAATATACTTTCTATTTTTACTTCCTTTTACGTAGTAAAGGAAGTATTATGATCGCGAAATAAAATTCACTCAAATTTGGGTCTGAATTTTGATTTTGCTCACCCCCGAATGAATGTTGAATAGTTTTTTTTTGACCTTTCAGCACGTGCATATGTACCTAACAATATATAACCAGCCGAAAAATCCTTTTTAACCACCCCCTGAGTTAATTACGACAAGTTTTCTCGTGACGTCTGTATGTATACATGTGTGTGCGTATGTATGTCGCATAACTCAAAAACTATCTGCTGTAGAAGCTTCTAGTTTGCTATGTAGGCTCTGAGGGGGGTCTAGATGTGCACCTCCCCTTGTGGTTGCATTCCAATGTTCCCACGGGGGTGTTTTACCCCTTTTTTGGGGTAAATCAGTGTTCATTTCAATGATATAAATTTGCGCGACCACTTGGCAATATATCGCCAAGCTTTTGGTCGCCAACTTGGCAACATATCGCCAAGTCGGCGACAAATTTAGCAAAAAAAATATTTTTGAATTTGGGTTCAATTTGGCACTATTGACGATATTTTGCTAAAAATCCATTGAATGATGTTAAAATCAGCGATATTTAGAAAATTAATCATTGTAAAACATTTTTTTGCACTGTTTTGTGGAATACTAGGGGTTTAAATGTTTGAATTGTTATCTTGCTCACTCTAAGAACTATTAGAATACTTAAGGAATCTACTAAGAAATTTACAAGTAAAAGGAAGTAGTGTGGGGTCCATACCAAATTTTTTATATATAGTAAAAAAAAACAAAGATACATAATATTAAGTATAATATCATTCATACCTGTGAAACTATTTGCATTTTTTCCTTAGTAGCTTTAACAGCATTTATGGTTTCCCATACTTGAGGTGCCTGATACACCATGAAATCAATTAAAGAATTTGGATCAGCACGAACAAACATAGGAGTGTTGCACCAAGTAGTAATAAAATCTTTGGTATCTTTGACATTTTCTTTAGCTTCATTTATACTTTCAAAAATAACCTTCAGCTTACAATAGAGGTTTTCAGAAAATTCATATATTCCTATAAAAAAGGAAAAAACAAATAAATAAAATAAATATACAGATACACATAATGGAAAAGGTGCTAGTTACATCTAAAAGCGCAATGCTATTTAAAGCAATGATATAATCCCTTTTACAAACCAATAAAATTATTAAATTTAAAATTCCATAGTCTTCAAAAAACTCAGCAAGAGAAAATAGATTTAGTAGGTGTTGCATGTGGATTGACAGTATACACCAGTATATATATCTTATATCTAGCGTTGCGCTTACAGACAGATAAAAAATACTTTATGAACTACGAAAAAAAAACATATATCTCTACTAATAATAAAGCTGAATGTGGGTCTGTCTGTCTGTGATCCGCCTAGCGCCAAAACCGTTCGATCGATTCTCGTAAAATTTGGCATAAAATTAGTTCGTAGCATGGGTGTGCGTCTCGAAGCATTTTTTCAAAAATTCTATTTCGTTCTTTTTCTGTTCTAATTTTTTGCTCATTTTTCATACAAATTCAATAAAATGGGGAAGAAATACTTCATACACATGTTCAAGTCTTATGTCATTCGAAAACTTAAAATTTTCTGCTAAAAATGATATCAATTAAGAGTTTCTATGAGCATTAGAAAATCTGTAATCATTGTTTTAGAATACCGGAAATTCAAGGCTTACCTTGAGCAAAGCAAGTCAAACGATTTTAAAATGGTTAAGCTTGAGAATAAAATTTGAAAATAAGGAAGGAATGAATTATTTTATTACAACGGAAATTATCTTTTCATGTTGTTACCATGGTTACGTATTTACACCTTTTTTGTTTCGTTCGTTTTCCTTTAATAATTTTCAAAATGTATTTGTTTTTGTAGCAATCCAAACTCCTAGTCTTATTAAAATGAGTTATTTAACTGTTGGAAAAAATCGTTTGTTTTTATTTTCTCAGTTTTTAAGGAATGAAAACTCGGTAAATTATTAAAATATTGTATAAATTGCCACATTGCAACGTTCTTTCTAAAGTGTTTCCTTTCAGAAAATGTATTATTTTGTTCTTGAAGTTAGGAAAGAAAACTTTCTTCTTCTTTCAAACTTTGGTAAGATTTTTGTTGGTTTCTGTAAGCAACAAAATTGATCTTATTTTCTCTTTTGGCTTATTTTTATATCATACTTTTAAGGAATTATAGTTGAATTATAACTACAATACAGTATTCTTTCTGCTATAAATAATACCTTTAAACAAGCAATTCTTGTATATTTATTTATTTATATATTTATTTATTTATTTTTCGGATCTCGAAAACGGCTCTAACGATTTTTTATTCAGATAGAGTTTTGGTTTTTGAGTTCATCTACGTCAGCGTTTTTTCTGTAAAAATACGAGTTTTCACAAAAAACCCCGTCTTTTTTGTGCCTTCATTGAAAGTTTGAGACGCTTTTATTTCGAAATTTTCTTTATGATTACTTTCATTGTTACTGTTTCCTAGTGACCACATTTTGTTATAACAATTGGATTTCATATTTAATCACATCAGCGCAAGTTTAAATTTTAAGGTATTTGGAAACGTTAATTTGTTATTGTTTTTGAAATGTTAAGGCAAAGCTTCACTAGATAACAGGCTGTTTCATTTATTCAAAAGCCATGGGATGAAAGCAGTGGTGATTGTCCATCGACATCTATTGAATTTTATGGTAACTTACATTATATAAAAATCAGATTACTTTACTTTTCAAGTGCGATTTCAAAATTGAGTATAAAAGTGTTATAGTTAGTTTTAAAATACTTTTTTTCCTCCTCAAGAGTGTTTAGTAAGATATTTCAGGTAAAAAATCAATAAATATGAAACTCATTCTTAAAATATTAAGTTTCGAAACAAAATTACATATAATATCTTTAGATGAGCAATTCTTGTATATGTATATTTCGGATCTCGAAAACAGCTCTAACGATTTTGATAAAATTTTGTATTTAGATTAAGTTTTGGTTTTTGAGTTCATCTACATCGGCGTTTTTCTGTAAAAGCGCGAGTTTTCACAAAAAACCCCGTTTGTGCCTTCATTAAAAGTTTGAGCTTTCTTTCGCCATTTTCTTTATGATTACTCTTATTGTTACTGTTTCAACCACATTTTATTATAACAATGGATTTCATAGTTGATCACATCAGCGTAAATTTTAATTTTTATGGTATTTGGCAAACGAGTTTTGGCAACACGTTAGAATTATTATTGTTTTTTGAAATTTAAATCAAAATAAAGCTAGAATTGAGTGTGGGCCGCGGTAGTCCGATCGGTAAGTCGTCGGACTCGTGACCGAAGGGTCCCGGACAGAGGAAGCCCAGCCGATCAAAGATCCACTGTCTTCATTAATGGTGGCTGGGGGACGTTAAAAATGTTTGTGGTCACAAAATCCTCCAAGTGTAACGATACCTCTGGGGGATGCTGGGCCAAGGGTTTGCTCGGCCCTTGGGCCTGGTTCAAAAATGAACAGAGCGCTCTTCAGGGCCCCATCCCGGTTAAACCACAAGTTGTGGTATGTACAGGGGGAACCTTGGAGTGTGAAGTGAAGTTAAAGTCAAAACCAACTGGAACCAAATGCGTACTGGAGAACATGGACTCTGCATCCATTCTCATCAACCCCTCCTGCACTTTACGCGCCAAATGAAATGAAATTGGGTGTGATTTTAGGGTTTGAATGTATTAAATAAGGTTGCGTTTTTTAAAACAAATAACGGCTGTTTTAAAAGCATAATTGCGACCAAAGGCTTAAAAATGCTTTTCAAGTTTATCTAAATAAGTACTTCGCATTTTAGAAAAATACACGAGTTTACAAACCTCTTTTTTTTTTTTTAACCGAGCGGGCTAGGTCCCCTGGTACTCAATTGTTTAACAAACAAACTTTTAATTTTATACCACGGGCAAAGCCGTGCGGGTACCGCTAGTATATAAATAAATATAGATAGATATATATACATACATTGAAAATGAATGCCCAAGAAGAATAGTTGAAACGAGCTACAGATTTTATTCATGAATTTGTTTTGTTTCAATTGAGTGTTTATACTTTGCTTCAATTGAGTTCTGTCATATATTATTTTTGGTGTTATATCTTTTCATTACATTTAGTACATAGAATATTCATTTACCATCATCGTTCCACTTCTTAGAAAGACCTTCTTTCAGTAAATTAACAATTTCAGTCCATGATTCCTCTATTAAATTCAACTCAAATTTAACTAAATTCGCAGCCAGGTCATTGAACCATCTTACAATGGAAGCCATCAAGGATCGTGTCTGAAGAAGGTTACCCGCCTTTTCATTGAATAAAATAGCTTCTTGGGTCAAAAGATTATCCTTTTTCAGCAGCTTTAAGTATCTTATTTCTTCAATGACATTAGTTACCTATAAAAAATGTGTCAGCTTATTAAATTACATTTGCTGATCACTCAGAATAAAGTTCAAATTCCATTTTGGGAACGCTAAGGGAAAGGATAGTGTTTAGACGCTCTTTACTGAAAAGTTTTCAAAAACTGACGTTTTAATAGGCAACTATGGGACACCTGTGATGAATTAAGAGGTTAAGGGGCTCTTCCTTGAAAATTTTTCAAAATTGTATCGTGAAAACGATGAATTTTAGACAATCTTTAGTAATATTAGGGGAGGGGTAGTTCTGGGGCTTCGCTTACTCTTAAAATTTTTTGAAACTAAAGTTTTAAATATGAACTGTAAATTCAGAACCACCCACGATTACTTTTTTCACATCCTTAGAGTGCTGCACAATAAAAACTTTTGAACTAGAACAGCGGTTCCCAACCGGTGGTTTGCAAACCCCCAGGGGTTCGCGAGGTGCCTGAAGGGGATTCGCCAAATTTATATTGTAATGGCGGACTTTTAAATATTTTCGTAAAAAATAAAGAAATATTCAATTTACATACATAGTTATTGCTCTTTTAAAATTTGAAAACAAGTCGGATTTTTCCATCTCTATCTGGCTCAAAAAAAAAGAGTCTAAAAATATTTCAGTGGTTTAAATAACCTTGATAAAATACAATTTTCTTTTTCCTTCTAAAACAGGACAAAAAGAAATATCCCTCTGACTAAATGTTCAAGTGGGGGCATGCAGAATCGTTGAATTAGCTGTGGCGGGGGTAGCGACAGCCTTGAAAAGGAGCCATCAAGAGGTTTCACGAAGAATATGCATTTGCAAGTAAAAAAAAAAGAAAGAATAGTCAAGCAATACAAAATTGGCGGATCTTGAACCTTGTGGATTATGTGGCAGCAAAAGGCTCCAAATTGGACATTTATTACTGGATTTTACTCAGTTCTCTTTTTTTTTTTGTAAATATATAATGTTAGTTTTTAAGATAAGAGTCGCATCAATAGACTCATGTACAGAAAGGATTTTACTCACACACATATTTGAAAAATAAATGCCGATATAGACTAAATGCAGAGCCTGATCTGAGACTGAGACTTTCAAACATCGAACCCAACTATCAACTCCTTTGTTCCTTCAAGCAGCCACAAATATCCCATTAAGTTTTTTTCTTCAAAATCAAGGTATGTTTTAAGAACTAATTTATTTTTTTGAATAACTTGTTTATTATTTTTCTTGTATCTGCAGTTTCAATTTATTAATGTCTCTCTTAATCGGTGTTTAAAATAATATTTTTGCATATTGCAATCAACTGCTATGAAAAGGAAAAACAAATTTAGTGCTTTTTATTGTTTTCTTACATGTTACTTATTTTAAGATCAGGGGGTTCACAAAATTTTTCCGATGTTACAAGGGGTTCGCAAAGAGAAAAAGGTTGGGAACCACTGAACTAGAAGAATCTTTGGTGAAATTTAATTGGAAAACCATTCTGTTTGAATATATAATGGTCTGTTATCAAAATCTTTAGAATCTCTTGAAGATTATATTTTTTTTTTTTTGATTTTCTAAAATTTGTTCAATCTAATTTCATTTTGAATTTCAACATCTTATCAACAAAACTAAAAATAAATGAATATGTTAATCCTTTTTGTCACCCCTAGAAATGCAGCCACCCAAGGCGAAAGCTCTTCCAGCCCACCTTTCATCCCATTCTGAGATGAACACTTCCTAACTAAGTTGTTCATGAAATGATAGAACTTTTTAAATGCTTTCATTGTGATATCTTATGAAACTGGGCACAAAATGTATGAAAGGAGCATATAGCCTTTACAATACAGGCAACTTCTCCGCAAACTTAAACATGTGAAAATAGTTAGTTATCTTGTTGAAGGACACAGAGTTGTCATTATTAAGAAAACAAGTTAGCATACAAAAGACAAAACATGAGTCGTTACTTGTAAATCAAGAGTTAAAGTGAAATGTCTTTCTGCATCATCAATAAACAATGGTTGGTTCAACTTTTGCTCAATATCTTTTAATGTTTCTTTCCATCTTCCAGAAACTGTATTTTGAAACCTAAAACAATTAGGGTGTATTAATTTTTTAGGTACAAGAATTCTTTGGATGAAGAGTTAATTCATACGATAATTTTTAATAAGTCAGATAAATTTCTACGATCATCAGGAGAGCTGTAACAATTGTTTTTAGAATCCCGAAATTCAAGGCTTACCTTCAGTAAAGCAAGCCAAACGATTCTAAAATGGCTTTGCTTGCGAATAAAATTTGTTTGAAAATAGAGATGAAATGAATTATTTTATCAACGGAAATCAACTTTTCATGTTGTTACCATGGTTACGTTTTTATTTCGTTCTTTTTCCCTTAATAATTTTAAAAATGTATTTGTTTTTGTAACAATCCAAACTCCAAGCCTTATTAAAATTAGTCAAATGAAATATTAAAAACCGTGATAAGATGGCACCTGTCAATCAAATGAGAAATCGAGTTCTTTCCTTAAAATACAGGATACCATTCTAAATTTATCGTCTGCAAAACATATTTTACTTCATTATTAATTTATTTCAATATAAATTGCAGCAAATGGCTTGAGTGAACGAATTTAGCTTTTAATTTATCGTTTGCTGGTTGATCTTTGTCGATGTTTATTGTTTTTATTATCATTGTGAAGAATAATGCACGAAATTTCTATGACTAATACTTAAAATTTTTAGGATCAGTTGAGTTTAAAAGAAAAAATTGCTCCAAATATACTTTTGCAACGTGATTATTTATTGTTGGACTGTAATTTGCAGCAATAATTGCATTTAATAAATAATGAAAGACAATATTAAAAATTATTTTTTTGGCGACTTTTTTACAATTTGGCATTCAATTCTATTTCAGTATATTTACTTCTATCTTATTGCGATATTGCAACGTTCTTTCTAAAGTATGTCATTTCGGAAAATGTATTATTTTGTTTTTGAAGTTAGGAAAGAAAACTTTCTTCTTCTTTTAAACTTTGGTAAGATTTCTGTTGGTTTCTGTGAGCAACAAAATTTTTCTTATTTTTTCTTTTGGCTTATTTTTGTGCACCTATCTTTGGGGTTGCATTCGAATGTCCCCAAGGGGTGATTTACCCCTTTTATGGGGTAATCAGGGCTTTCAATGCAGACCAAAGTGATATGAATTGGCGCGACCACTTGGCGATATCTCGCCAAGCTTTTGGTCACCAAGTGTTTGACGGCAATTTGGCGACATATCGCCAAGTTGGCAATAAATTTAGCGAAAAAAAAAATTTTTTTGGGTTCAATTTGGCGCTATTGGCGATATTTTGCGAAAAATCTACTGAATGATGTTAAAATCGGCGATATTTAGGAGATTAATCATTGTAAAACATTTTTTTGCATTGTTTCGTGGCAAACTAGGGATGCAAATGTTTGAATTGTTATCTTACTCACTTCAAGCACTATTTTAGCACTTAAGGCATCTACTAAGAAATTTACACGTAAAAGGAAGTAGTGTAGGGTCCATACCAAATTTTTATATCATACTTTGAAGGAATTATAGTTGAATTATAACTAAAATAGAGTATTTTTTTCTGCTATATCATTTTTTTACAAATGAACTTTTAATTTTATACCACGGGCAAAGCCGTGCGGGTACCGCTAGTGCAATAATGAAAACTAATAGTTTGTTAACTGATTTGCAATGTTATTTTAAGAATATTGCATTTTCACAACAAGATTAACTATGGATCTCAAAACGTGTGTGGAGTCAGTTGGGGTAAAAGGAAGCAAGGGGCAAATGGAAACAATATCCATAGCAATACTTGTGATGATTTTTGGAACTAAGCTGTTGGTAAATGAAGACTAAGTAACGAATACAAGACATTCCAAGAGTTTTCAAACAAATACGTAAGTGTCATGATTATTTAAAGATGTTACTATGAAAAAAGTAGTTTTTTGAAGTTAAGTTATCTTTCGTTTCCTTCTCCAGCAAGTTTACAAATGCAAAGTGACTGGTTAGAACTAACTTTACTTGTCATGTCAAAGACTACCAAAAAACAAGTATTTATGAACTCTACCTTCCCTGCTATTTTTGATAAGAAATTTATATGTTTCTACTTATCCCATAAGTGCTGTACAATAAAACCTCTATGCACAGCCACCCCTTTGTTCAATGAAAATGAAGCCGCTCTGAAGGGTTTTCATTATTGAAGTCAAGCTATCTGATATGATTCAAGACTTGAATCATATGAATGATAGGATTCAAGTCTTGAAATTGTTCCCTCTTATCTCAGCCGACTCTATTAGATGCTATTTTTGTTGCATTTCCCCCATTACACAACAGATGGCCTTTAATGTGTTTATTTCGTAAGTATATCATTGTATTAAGCAAAATAAAGACAGAGACTAATTGCAAATATGAAAATAATCAGAAATACTTGCATGACAAGACATTCTTCAATTTCCTTATACAACTTGAATATCACATGATCATCATCCAGATCATTGAAACTAGAAGATTGAAATAAAAAATAAGACAACAAGAAATGCTTTATTATTGAAAAGTATTTTTTTTTTCCAGCTGCAGTAAACTTTTCTAAAGCTTTGAGGAACATTACAATAATTACTTTTATTCCTGTAATATATGTATTCCATACAAAAAAAAAGTGAAATCCAAAAAAAAATGAGAGAGAGAGAGAATTTTCAAGATTTTAAGATAACTGCCCTTTTCTCACAAATATTCATAAGGAAAAAGAAATAGGCAATAAGTACAAAATACAACTACAACTGTTTCCATGGTTGCACATTTCTTTTGATTAATGAAAATTAGTAAGAAAAGATAAAATATTCAACTCAAGGATTCGACAATTATCTTTTTAGACTAAATATTTTTCTTGACAGGGAAGTTAATAACAAAAATTTTCTCAGAGCAAGCACAACATAAGATCAAAGTAACTTTGTAGTAGTATAACTGACTGACAGTTCTCGACATCTTATCACGTCCATTTAACATGTAATTCTGGAACTGGCCAACCGCATGGGGGTTAAAAGATAGAAATATCACTAGCAGTAATACTTTTAAGCTAGATTAATACAGAAAAATGGATTAAAACTGAAATTGATTTATGTATCTACAAATATATATAAAATACAACGTTTAAAAAACAAAAAAAAATACACACATATAATGTAATTAATAAATATAAAATTGAGAAGAAAAAAAGTTCTGGGAGCTCTAAACTTGCTAACTTAATTTATACTCTATGGTTATCTTTTCTGAGAATTATTTAGATCAAGTATTGAGCTCAACATTTTTCTTGGATCATATGAAAATGAATATGGTTCTAATTTAACCTTCTTTCTAAATTAACCTTTTTTAAGAACAAAAAATCTTTTCTTTTAGTTCAGAAAACTAATGGACAACTGCAGTTAATTAATGAGGGGGCTAAACTATTTTTTATGTATTCATAAATAAAGAGGAGAAAGATAGTTCATTTAAAATGTCATGTAACGGCAACAAAATTTAACTTCTGTAATTGTGCCTTTAAATTATTGATAATTACAGTGAATGATCAAAATTCGAGTGTTTTTTAGAAGATGGATATTTTTAGATAAATCACAATATTCAATAGCATTCAGTTTAACTTAAAATTTACAAAAATGCGCTATGGATGAAAAAAGAGCTTACAACTTCTTGATTTGTTTCACTGAGTTAATTGGAGCATTTAATTTCTTTTGCAAATCGTTTGCCCACTGAAGAATACCAGACATTTTTGGCAAGTTTTTGTAGGTTACTGGATCCTCTTTCTCTTCAGTGTAACCCACTAAGTGAACATAATTTTCTTTGGCAGCAATGAGTTCCAAATAAATATTAGTCACCATAGACGATATGAGCTTTTTAAATTCAACATTAGCTATTGGACGAGTGATAAGGTCTTGCAACATATTCATGAGCTAAAATTAAAATTTTAATAAATCTACAAATTGTTATGAAATAATAAATTTCTTAAAATTTAAGATGTCATCAATCTCTTAGTTGGTGACTATTGTCTTTTCATTATTATTATTATTAATTTTTACATAACCACAATTAATTCCTTTTTGTTTTCCAAAGTGTCCCAGTTTTAAAATTCTATTGTAACAGCAAATCAAAAGAATCTACTTCATAGTTTTGTAATTAGCTGTGAATTTTTTGTTTAACTTCACATTTACTTGTTTCTATTATTATTTACTTCCACTACAAGATATTTTAGTTTCACTAAACAGCAAGAATTGCATGGACTTGAGACAGAAATTTTCAAAAAAATCTTTAGACAAAAACTTATGATATAGTGATTTCGATTTAGGAAAGAATGTCTAGAGAAAAATAGAAAAATTATAGAATGTTTCAGTCAATTTTGAAACTTTTTTCGCCAATATAAGCATTTGGTTTTCAGAATTAAGAACATTTCAAATGATTTACATGGTGATCAGTAGAACACTTTGATTTATGATCAAATATGTTTGCATCAGACATAATCTGATAAAAAGAGTAAACACATAATACTTTAAAATTATGAGTTGGTACATACACTTAGACGCCAAAATAAATAACATGCAGTCCTTATGATGAACTTTTTTAGTTATAAGAAACATTAACAAAAATAGCAAATGATTGAATTTGAAAAAATATTTAAACTATTACATCAGAACTGTTTATTGTCTAATAAACTCATATAAAAAAAATTTAATAGAGTTTTTTCTTATACAGTATGGCAATTGATTTAACAGAATAATTGCTTGAAAAACATTTCATTTTTTTGTGATTTTCTTTCATTTATTGTTAAGAGTTGTTAAATAACAGGTTCAGATAAAGCGCACAACTGCTTTTCTAAAAACGTCTTATCACATTAAATCTTCTATTTTTTAATGTAACAGCAGTTGAAATAAATTATGTATATGAATAAATTCTCATTAATTCGACGCACAGCTCTTTCGCTTCAAAACTTAAAGGCATCATATTGCACATTTCACACTATTATTGAATTTATTCAGCATTTCATTGCTTTGAATTTTTTAATATTCAATTATTATTCAAGTTCAATGTTTTGAAGTGAAACGGATTACATCTAATCTTTTCAGTTTTATATACATTAATCAAAAGTTTTATAAATGAGAAATGCTTGGAAGCAGTATTCCTATTTGAGATAAAACCACTTTAAAATGACACATGAAAAAGAAAAAGATACATACTTTAAATGCTTCTTCAGTAGGGAAACAAGTTATACATGCTTGACCAACAGTTATGCCTAATTTTCGATCCAATTCTTTCAACTTGAGGCAAAAATTTGAATAATCTTCAATAAACGCCTAAAAAAGTGCATTTGGAAAAAAAGGAAAATTAATTTATTTTTGAACAAATTTAAATCCAAAACAATTTTAACAGAGGTATGTTATATCCTTACAAAACAAAAGTATAAACAAAAAGTTTGCCAAGAAATAAACTAGTCCACTTTTTATACATCAACTTCAGTTTTCTAAATACCTCCTCAGTTGACCTTAAATTATTTTTAATACTCTTTTCAGACTTAAATGCTTTCTTAAAACAAATATATCTCTTTTATGTGAAAAAAAAGCTATTAGTTAATGCAAAAATTATATAAAATTCCTTCATCTGAACTGTTAAAGGATATATTTTGGTAACTTTCAACTTTGTTTTAAACTTTGGAGTCTATAAAAATGAAAAATTGACAAATTTATCCCCCGAATGTTCTACACAAATCAGGCATTCTTCATGGAAGATAGCCAACATGTCTTTTTTGAAAATATGTGTTTTGTTGGTTTCTTTTAAATGAAATTCTTATACTTACAGAGTTTGACACCTAACCCTGCCAATGACAGAGGCTCCTTTTGTCACCTGATTGGAGTAACTAATACCAAAAACTTGTTCTAACTTTTTTTGAATCAAACCTTATTCATAGAAGAGAAGATTAATAAATTGAATGTATTCATTGGTGAATGAAATATTGGATCATCAGGGAAAATATTGCATGGATAAAATTCCTTACTTTGAAGAATAAACTCTAAGTTATTCAAGATGGCAAAAAAGGAATACATGCTCAAAAATTTCTGACTATATAGCTGTGAAAGGATGCAAATTTATATAACTTTAAAGTAAGGCTCGACCGATGGCATTTTTTGGCCGATGGGCCGATGCCGATTGTTGGCCGATTGTTCAAAGTTGGCCGATGGCCGATTAATTTCCTCTTCAATCGGCCGATGGCCGATGGCAAAAAAAAATCAAACGATTAGAAAAATAAATGTTTATAAGAGATTTGAAGGGTCATATATTCATTTCATTCTACTTTTATTTCTGCGAATACAGTTTAATTGTAATCATTAAGATAAAGTAATTCAGATTTTAGCCTAAATTTCTATTTTACTACGACTCGATTTAGTGTTCACTAGATTTTCCTGCACATACTTGTGTCACTAAAAAAAATAACTTCAAATTTTATGTATTGCTTTAATTTAAAAAAAAAGGAAAAAGAAAAAAAACACATTTATGTATTTTCTAAATTTGGGCATTTTTTACACAAAAGTAAACAAAAAAATTTTAAATACCAATTATGCACCAATAGCATTTTTTTTAATTCGTTTATTATTTTCAATGCTCGAGATACAGTGAGTTGAAAACAGGCAATTTTTCACTAAAATGATTTTGATAGACACTTTGGACGACAATATATTTTACAAAATCAATATTTAAGCTCTGCAGATGTAAAACATTAAAACTAAGTATTTGGACAATAAAACTACGAAATATGAACCTTTGAATTTGTTTGGTTAAAAATTTATGAATCCAGGTAAAAGATTGCCCACCGCGTTTTTTCGCAAGTTAACATGCGTGCTACACAAAATTAATTAAGCTCAATCTCACAAAAAATACTGGAGAGTATTGACAACCAAAAGTACTTTAAACTCCAAAAATATTAGGCCCCCAGTGTGATAAAATTTTCTGCAGTCTTAGCCTAATTATGCCAATTCTTCATAACAGACATTATTTCAAGCTAATTTTTTCATCCTTATTCAAAAGAACACCATCGAAAAAAAAAACTCATTTCGATAGGAAAAAATCTGTTCTTTCTAATGGTACCAAAGAAAAAATGGTCGAAGGTGACAAACTTGAGATATATTGAGTTGAAAACAGGCGATTTTTCATTAAAATTATTTTTATAGACACTTTGGACGACAACATCTTTTATAAAATCAATATTTAAGCTTTGCAGCTGCAAAAAAACAAGTACTCTGACTATAGAACTACAAAGTAAGAAGTTTTAAATCGTTTTTGTTAAAAATTTATGACAACCTGAAATAAAGGAAAAAAATTGCCCGTCGCGTTTCTTCGCAAGTTCAGATGCGTGCTACACAAAATCTAATAAGCGCAATCTCACAAAAAACACTGGAGAGTATTGACAACTAAAAGTACTTTAAGCTCCAAAAATATAAGGCCCCCAGTATGATAAAATTTTCTGCAACCTTAACCTAAACATTGCAACTCGTTTCAAGAAGCTGATCCGCCATTTTGAACCACATTTTTTGCGGGATCCTAGCTCCTCCAGATTTGGATCTTGGAAGCTAAAAATTTGCACAGGTTAGTTTCATAGGTATGTCTACCACTATGTAAAATCTAATCCAAATCGGAGATGGTCGAGTGGGGACGATTTGAAAAATTGGTCCAGTTGACGTGGAATGACTCATTTAATACATTACTAGTAAAATAATGTATTAAAAGTAGGTTTAAAATATTAGTAGAGCTTTAATACATTTTCATAAATGGTAAAATGCAAGAAGCTTTATTGGTAAAACTTTATTAGTTGCCAATACAATGATAATGAGATCGGAATTAGGCGAAAACACTTGATATATGGTCACTTGATAAAACGTAGAGTGCACCATTGAAGTTTTTAGGGGCACAAATTTTTAGGCAGGTTTTTGATCTGTTTTTTTTGGGGGGGGGGTGTTCCGTAGCTTCTGAAGAGGGTGTGCCATCACCTTTGGGGGAAGGGGGTTGCGGGCAACTTTATACATACACATAAATACTTGTTAGTTTCACGCTTCATGGTCAAGAAATATCAAGATAAATCAATGGGAAAACTCTTTTTCGCTTTGAACACAAGGTTGCACCCGCCCCCAAGAGCAAAGTCGGAGCACAAATCCAAATAGTACGGAGACCAAAATAAACTAAAACGCAAATAAGTTCCCCACCCCTCACCACAATTGTTAAAAAATAGACGGGCAAGTATAGGCCATGACCCTCCCGGATGGGCACTCCTGCTTAAACGAATATGACTTAAAGGAAACATCGTAACAGCTTCAATATTCAATTCAAGACTTGATAATTTAGAATTGAGTAACACAATATTCGATTTGAGAAAAGCAAAATGAAAACAATGATCTTATCACGTAACAGAGAAACCAGAGGTGAGCCCCTCCTCAAAATTTTACAGCATAGATCCCTTCTTCTCTTAAAATAAATGTGTTTGCCAAATAAATCTGGCTAACATCTTTTTCAAATTAAAAAGAAAAAAAAAGGCTTTCATTCACATACACACACAAAAAAAGAAAGAAAAAAGAAAAAAAATGCGCAAAAATTAATTCCTTCATTCAGAGGCTTTACAGTAATTCTAAAAACTCTCATCAAAGAGATCGCTCGGAAAGTACCTGCTGTGTTGTGAAAATTTCGGAATCTGACCGGTTCGGAAAATTCCAAAACCCAGAACTGTGTTGGTCCCGTTGCCGCTCGATTTCAAGCCACATGGTGAACGTACTTTTAATTGTGAAGTAAAAAATGGAGTACATAGAATTTCCTCTTAAGAAAACTTTTTTTTGTTTAAACATCGGCCAGACATCGGCATTTAGATGTTTTCGAGGCCGATAGGCCGATGTTTTTCCCAATTTAGCATCGGCGGCCGATGCCGATGGAAAACATTTCAAACATCCGCGCCGATGCATCGGCCTGGCCGATGCATCGGTCGAGCCTTACTTTAAAGATATGAAATAGATCTAAAACTTTAATTAAACTTTAATCGAAGTTTAAACCTTGTATTTTGTTGTTGTAGCAACTCTGTAGGCGAAAAATCCGTTAAAATAGTTTGCAAACTGGAGGTATAAAATTTTAGATTCGCCGATGTTTGTAGGAAAGCAAGTGACAACAAAACAATTTTATTTTGTTTCAACTGTAAAGCATGCTCAAATTATTTTTTCTTCCTTGTTTGAAGATCAAATCCTAATGTATACTTTAATTGTAACGGTAATGCATATTTTACTTTAATTAAACTCTTTTCCTGTTCCGAGGGGTTTTTTGTTCTAAATATAATGGTAGCTTCCAGCAATAGTGGTTAATATTAGTAGAAATATTCTGAAGTTACATGGAATATGATTGGAAACATGGAATAAAACAGCAACTTTTAATATTTACTTTCCCTCTCACATCTTTTAAAACAGGTTGCGGGTATGGATTAAATGTTATTTTCATGCACAACGTTACATGAAGAAATAATGCATAATATTTATCAATATTTAAATTTAATGAGTTAAGATGAAAGGAAAACAATTGCAAAATAAAAGTAAAATGTAATAATAATATAATGTGAATACTTTAGAATTCAGGTCAAGAGGGTTATAAGAGCTTTCCACAAAAACGAGGTAGTTCTCAGAAAACAAATTGTAAAGATTTTCCAATCTAGTTCTGTAAGAAGTCTGTTGAATACCAGGGATTTTATGCTCTGGTATACTTAAGTATATATCAGCAGCTTCAAATATTTCCTATGGGTACACAAAACAAATATTTCACTTTAAGTTTTTCTGAACATGTAACATAATAAAAGAAGCAATAGAAATACTTATGCTTTAATCAAGCAGACTAAATTTTAATGCAATATTCTTTTAAATATTTTCAAAAAAATACCCAGTAAATGTTTCACGTTAGTTACAGAACCTTATGTCTAATAACATTTTAATAAATAAATTAAGATATTAGAGAAATAATTGGCATAAGAAGGGAACAATCCAATCTCTAGAATTAAATCAACACCTTTGAGCAAAAAAATAAATACAAAATCAACAACGTTACAAGCATAAAATTTTCAAAAAAATTGCAGATTTCTGTTTTAGAGTTACAAGGGGGAACCCCTTTTCTAAACATTGTTATAGTACATATTTCATGAAGTATTACACTCCAATTTCAAGAAAGCTAAAGATGAAAATAGTGGAACTTTCACAGAAAGGATCATGTGCAATGGGTAATTTAAACTACTGACATTCAATGCTAAGAATATTGCATGTGTGTGACGTCTAAATAGAGTTTTTAATATTATCTGAAAGTTTACAAAATAGAAAGCTGTTGATTGTCCATGCAGACAAAGTTACTAGAAGAACTATCATTTTTAAAAATCCTTAACAACAAATTTCTGAAGGCTAAGACGACAAGAAGCCAGCAAATTTTATGGATTTGCAAAATAATAATAATAAAAAATTATATCAACTACCAGCAATTATTTTCGAATATAAATAACACTGATGATAATAAATAATTTTGAAAGAAGACCACTGACTACAAAAAGCAGTAATGAGATGACTTGTACAATAGGGTGGAGCGAAAAAACTTTTTATTTTATTTTTTTACTAGCGGTACCCGCACGGCTTTGCCCGTGGTATAAAATTAAAAGTTCATTTGTAAAATAATTGATATAGCAGAAAAAATGCTCTATTTTAGTTTTATTCAACTATAATTCATGGACCCCACACTACTTAATTTTACGTGTAAATTTCTTAGTAGATGCCTTAAGTGCTAAAATAGTGCTTGGAGTGAGCAAGAAAACAATTAAAACATTTGTATCCCTAGTTTGCTACGAAACAATGCAAAAAAATGTTTTACAATGATTAATCTCCTAAATATCATCGATTTTAACATCATTCAGTGGATTTTTCGCAAAATATCGCCAACAGCGCCAAATTGAACCTAAATCAGAAAAAAAAAAAAAAAATCGCCAGTTGGCGTCAAATACTTGGCGATCAAAAACTTGGCGATATATCGCCAAGTGGTCGCGCCAATTCATATCACTTTTGTTAACCAATTCATATCACCTTGCATTGAAAACACTGATTTACCCGATAAATGGGGTAAAACACCCCATTGGAACATTCAAATGCAACCCCAAGGGAGATGGACAAAAATAAGCCAAAAGAGAAAATAAGAACAATTTTGTTGATAACAGGAACCAACAGAAATCTTACCAAAGTTTAAAAGAAGAAGAAAGTTTTCTTTCCTAGCTTAAAAAACAAAACAATACATTTTCCGAAATGAAACACTTTAAAAAAACGATGCAATATCGCAATTGATACGATATTTCGTTAATCTGTGCTTTAGGTACCCTTTTCTCGCTAAATGAACGATAGGCGCGCCAAGCGTGGTAACCCTAGCTATTTTGCGTAGTTGACTTTTTGAAAACGCGCCAAGCAGGGTCCCAAAGCATCTTCACCGGAAAAAAGACAGGGTTGCCAGAGAATTGGAACAAAAAAAATACTGCGCCTCCTCTAAAAAAAATATTACAAAATACTACTGTTTCCAAACGTTGCTAAAATCAATGTTGCTGAAATGCGAAATCTATGAAAATGAAAAAAAAAAAAAAAATCCGCAAAATCTTTTAATTAAGTCATTAGTGTATTTGAAACAGGGTTGCCAGAAAAATACTACGCTCCTTATTTGGGCCGAAAAAATACTACCGTAGAATCAAAAATACTACGTCTGGCCGTAGCCTACGAAGATTGACGCTGGCAACCCTGGAAAAAGAAAGAAACAAAAATAAGTATGAATACGTAACCATAGTAACAACATGAAAAGTTGATTTCCGTTGATAAAATAATTAATTTTATCTCTCTTTTCAAACAAATTTTATTCTAAACCTCAACCATTTTAGAATCGTTTGGCTTGCTTTACTGAAGGTAAGCCTTGAATTTCGGGATTCTAAAAACAATTGTTACAGCTCTCCTGATGATCGTAGAAACTTCGAAAAAACTTCATTTTGTGCAGAAAATTTCAAGCTTTCGAATGACATAAGACTTGAAAATGTGTGTGAAATATTTCTTCCCTATTTTATCGAATTTCCGCTAAGAATTCGAATAGAAAAAGAACGAAATGGAATGTTCGAAAAATCGCTTCGAGGTGCAAAACTACATGCTACAAACTAATTTTGTGCCAAGTGGCATGAAAACCGACCGAACGGTTTTGGCGCTAAGCGCGTAACAGACAGAAAGAAAGACAGACAAACCTTCAGCTTTATTATTAGTAGAGAAGCTTGTATGCGGAAAACGTGCCTTTTGTATATAGTAACAATTCTGCAAAATCACAATTTTATCTGACAATTTTTTGATCTCCCTTCGCCTCAGTGAAAAATTGACATTTTGAGATTTTATGTCAAAATACTGCATTAACAGACTTTGTAAGACACTTTGATTGTCCTACAATTTTTTTTCACCTTTTGCATCGATACTTACTACAGTTGACATTTTAAATACTTCACTTTAATTTCGATGGATGGAATTAGTAGATATAAGAAAAATAATAGGTTATTTTCCCGCCTTTTATCATTAGTTTTGCAGCAGCCCTCCTGTAAGTGTAGTAGATATTCAAAGGTTAGTTTCTTTTTATATATTGATGGATTTTCATTTAAGACTTTGTAACTAGATTCAGTCTGAATTGAACACGGCTTATTATAGCATTGCTAATACTTGATAATACTACTGTTATTATATTACAATATGAAACTACGAAACCATAACTATTTCGGTTTTCTGTTAGATTGGAATCGAACTATTTTTAAGCTAAAAATCAATGTCAGTTGTATATTTGTTTTTCAAAGAGATATTTTCTATCGTATGAACAATAATATTGAATATATTTTTTATTATTTTCGAAATAATAAACATTACATTTATTGCATAAATTAAATTGATGCCAGTCACAAGAGACGAAGTATCATGTGTGATATTTGGCTCTCCAAGAAACTTTCCGTCCAATACTTTCCAACTTACACCGATGTTATAAAAAATATATGCAGCTACAAGACGGAAAATACCCATTTCTGTTTAGATAACGCATAAACTTTGTTATGCTGTGGAAGAGATCTAAACAGAGGTTTTACTTCCAACGGTAAGTCACGTAGATGCGATTGAAAAACTGAGATCATTCCACAACAAATACAATACGATCCTAAAGGTTTATACGATCCTAAAGGTTTACAAAGAGAAAAAAGATAAGATCAACTACTGGCGGAAACTGACTGACTTTCGTGACAAAGCCAACAGCCTATTTGATCTCAGCAAATGTAAATGCTTCGAGATGACTTTAAACTGCATCTGCCCTAAAGAATTTAAAGCTCCGACAAAGGAACGCATTTTTTTGCATAATCACAAAGAGAACCCAGAAAGATCATAATTGGTAGTGTAAATAAGAGGGGGACGGCGAAATTGAGGAGAAAACTTAAAAGAGAGGAAGCCATTCTAAGTCAAGTAAATAAGCTAAGTATCATACAGAGAAAAAATACATCCAATTTTGCCGATACTAACAGTATCGAGGAGGAATCTCACTCGTTGGGTAGTGCGACGGATGACAGGTACATACCTGATGAAAAACTAATTGAGACTAAGGCAAAGAAAATATAAAATGCAAGAAAAGGACAATCTCTCTACCTTCACTTGCTTAAGCTTGCAATCAGATCGGAGTCTTGGATAGATCGGCTGCTGCATTGGCAACATCAGTTCTGCACGATGTTGGTCTCGTGTCGCCAATCGACCGATCTAAAGTAATAGATTGAAGTAAGATCCGTAGAGAAAGAATAAAACTCGTAGGAAACTCGAACAAAATGCTAATCAGCTTAATCAGGTTCATCATGACACAGAAGGAATATATTTTGATGGTCGAAAATAGCAAACTTAGACACAAGTAGTCGACAGTGACAGCAAGTACCACAGAAAACTCCTGACAGAAGAACATATAAGCAACATCGCAGACACAGCCAGGCTATTCTTACTTCAGCCACATTACTCCGACATCAAGCTTCAGCAAAGACATTGCTGAGACAATAGTCTCTAGTTTCATAGAGCAGAATGCACAAATGGAGAGCATTAAAGTTATAGGGTGTGATGACATGAATGTGAACACAGGTTATAAAATAAGTGTTATACGACGACTGGAGGAAACATTAAAGAGTCGCTGCAGTGGCTGTTATGTCTGCTTCACGCTATTGAGCTGCCTCTGAACCATCTTTTCCATGCAATGGATGACACGACTACAGGACCACGGGGACTTTCTGGAGATATCGGAAGACGTCTTGCTACGTGCACCAATCAGCTTGTTACTTCCTTCGGACCCATACAATTAATAGAGGAGTTGTGTCCAATCTGGACCCGAAGAAGTTAAGCACAGATCAACGCTATCTACTGAAGAAGTACAATAGCATTAGCAAAAATGAATGTAATTTTACTTTAGCAAATAGATACCCTGGTTGCCTAAATCACTCACGATTGATCACTACAGCCAATCGAGTTCTTAGATTATATATTAGTGAATCGGAACCGTTTGAAAATTTGAAATTTCCGAATCACACTCGATGCGTGGAAAGATTCGTTAAGCTGGTGAAAGAGGGAGGCGAAAGCTGTTTGCGGGCACACAGCACGAAATATTTGTCCGTGCCCGAATTGCTTCGCGAAAGCTAATGCCGAAATTTGAGACAAAACGTGAATTTTCGCATTTCACTTTGTAAATATTTGATATTTTATTTTATTTTTGTATTTGTGATACATTATTTTATTTAATATTTTTTTACAGTTTACTGCATTAATTATTATATTTATGATATTTTGTTGTGCTTGAAGGTGGCTAAACTAAAAAACAGTTTGTCTGATGTATAGTCAATTTTTTACATAATGTCACTAAATATTGTAAAATAAAAGGTCGCGAAGGGAGATCAAAAAATTTTTCAAATCTCTTCAAATTTTCAAACTCTCTTTTAGTGGCCAAATGGCACATTTTGACACATCAAGCTAGTTGAAATTCGAAAAAAAGTTTTTTTCGGTCATTTTCGCTCCACCCTATTGTAGAACTTTAGGCTTTGACCACGACTCTCATAAAGACTATAAGACTAACTAGTCATCAATGTAATAATTTTAGAAAAAGTTAGATAGTATAAGAGTTGACTGGCAAACAAATTGGTCGGATATAGCAAGTCTAAGATTGAAAACTTTTGTGCCTGGTTGATTCTGACTGAATGTGAAAAAAAAAAAAACAGTTGCAGAAATTATTCAGATTTTAGAACAGTTATGTTGTGGCAAAGAGATTTTTCTAATGATGAATTGCACAAGCAGCAATTGTCCCCATTATTTCATCAGGATGTGTATATGGTTTTAGATAAATAAATATTATTGTTACACTAAATAAGAGCAAGATTATCAACTCAGAATGTTTTAACCTTAATGCTAGTCAAACTCAGTCGTCAAGCTAGAGCCATACCTAAAAATGATATCAAAAACACTATTCAGCAGATGACACAACTGACAAAACAAAGCTCAAAGTCTTTTAAAAACCTTGATAATGCAGTAAATGAAAACATCTCACACAGAAAAGTAAAAAAAAAATTTAATTCTTTCATTACTTTTACAATGTCTGAAAACTAGACGCTGAAATAAAAAAGAACTTGCAATACACAGCCAGTTGACAGTGTATTGTATGTTCCTGCCTTAGCCATTGCTTAAGGGCGGTTACTCAATGCTTTAAAAAAGAACTTGCTTGGATGAAGAGTGCAATTAGGCCAATCATTTAGGGAGTCGGGGGTAAACTGCCCCCCCCCCTAAACCTTGGGAAATCAATGTATTTACATGTAAGTGGGTGTGCTTTTTGCAAATTTTAAGGATATTTAACATTGAGCCCGCAACCTTTGCCCCCCCCCCCCCTGAAAAGTTCGAAATGACAGGCCTGAGTGCAATAAAGAATAACACATGTGATTCCTCTTGGAGCTGCTCATAAATATTGTCATGCTTTGAGGGAGGAGGGAGTTCATGAAATTGGGACAGCTTCCAACAAGGAGGACGCAGGGGTGACAAGAAGTATAATAACATCACACATTTCTTATAAGAATACAGTGAACTCGCACTACAACGTGATACAACTTATGAGAAATGGCCATTGTGAAGGTTTTCACAAGTGGTGAATTTCAGAGCCAAAGCGAATTCTTCCCCCGCAAAACAAAGAGTTTCAGACATAAATTGCACAACATAAGTACGTGTTTCGTGAAATGAAGAAAATGTACACGAAATGTTGGACTTATAGCATTCTCAGACTGAAAATTTTTGCTTAGAACACTGCTTTAGGGTAGTAGTATAAATTATTTAAAAACCACAGAAATGTAAATTAGTAAATAAAAAGAAACAACAATTATACTCACATTTATTTCATCCAATCTTTGTATAAATTTCTCAAAGTTTTCAAACACTCTAATATCAGGAAATTCCCAAGGATATGTCTTTCTGTCTCCAGATAATGTTTTACTTTGCTCCCGACAATCATAATACGATTTTATGAACAAACTTACAACTTCAGTAGACTTTTTTACACGACTTTTCATTTCTTCCCTCTTTTCTTTGAAAAGAGAAAATGGTTGTAAAAACAGATGAACCTGAAGAGACAAAATATTTTTATTCAATAATGTGAATTACTCACTAGAAAATAACCATGTTTAGTTTTCAACATTTCTAGCACTTCAATTGAAAGACATTTCTTAACTACTTTCAGCAGTTCAATACTCAATAAAGAGTTTCTCTCTCTCTCTTTTGTTTTACAACATAATTCTTCAAGGAAGTCAGTGACTTAAAGGAAGAGTGCAATGGCAAAACTTTAGCTTTGACTTCAAAATACGGGTGATTGCATTTTCAGAGAAATTTGTAACAACTAAACTGCAACCAGCCAGCTGTGATGAACTATTTTGTTTTTGATTATGTTTCAGCTGGCATAAAATAAACAAGCAAAGTTAAAATATAAATAGGGTTAGTTAGGGTAAGTGGGCCTCCTTTTTAGAACAGTTCGTGTTCGTTTTTAAAGCCTTATACAAAAGTTTTAAAGCAAAACAGCTTAATTTTTTTTGACTTATTTTATTTTGGACATTATTAATAAACACAAGTTCAGTATTATTTCCTGAAAAAAATGCTTTAAATATGTTTGAGTATCTTATTCTTTACAAAATGGCGTGGGTGGCCCATTTACCCCTAGAAAGGGGTAATTGGCCACCCCCCATTTATTTATATTTAAAGTGAGCAAAAAAAGGGGGTTTGCATGTCCTACCTGATAAAGTATGTAGCATTTTAGTAGGAAATACTTATTTGTAAATGTATCCATTAACAAGATATCTACTTACATTCAAATGTGTATGACAGAAAATTATAAAGCGGAATACAAAACAATTGTGTCTGCGAAATTCATTAAAAGCTGTTATGCATATTTTTTGCTTTTACACATAAATTAGTGTTGAACAAGCATAATAGATCGATTAAGATCAATTTTGGTCAAATAAGAAAAAATATATAGGTTGAAAAAAAAAAGGGAAACACTTAATGGCAGCACGATTTGAAGTTTCCTGAAGGAGAAACATTATCATTTCATCCTCAGTTATAATTCTAACATCACCTACATCAAACCAATAAAAAGTGTAGCTATTTCTATTATTTCTATCAAATTTTGCAGTATTTTTATCATTTGTATCATATTTTAAAATTAGGCCTTCATAATACTTTATGGTTTTTCTTTGATACAAGTTTCACATATACATAGTTACCAGCTTTTGCAGTTTTTGTAGCTGAACCATCAATTTCTTCTAGGTCTCCATAATTATCTTTCATTTCATCGTAGAAATTGCTTTATCAAAACTGCTTTTCATTTTGAAATCATCATTATTATGGCTCACACTTACACCATAGTGAGGGGGGCCCACTTATCCTAATAGAGAAAAACTACGGGGTAAGTGGGCCACCTCCCCTATTCACATATTAAAATAATACTTTGCATAAAAATTCTTATTGCAACGTGTACTTTAGGTTAAACCCTACAAGAAAACTTGATGAACATAGAAAAAATAATAAAAACTAACCATGAAACACTTCTTTGAAAAATTTTGCTTGAACTCGCAAAAAAAAATTTGGGGGAAATTTTTTTGACATAAATTATATGATCCAAAAAATTTTGTCATGAAACCCAAATATATGCAAAAGCAATCACTGTGATCGAATTTGAAATGATCAGTACAAAAAAGTATAAAAACCATACGCGCATTTCAGTTTTAAGGGGGGTGGCCCACTTACCCGAACCAACCCTAAATAAAACCTGACTTTATTTAGTGTTCATTCATATTTAAAGAAACAAACTACACAAGAAACGCTATATTTGACAGTATTTACTGATTTTCCCCTCACGCAAACATCACAGAAATGCTGACATTTTTTTTTTAATTCATAAATAATTTTTTGCTGATTTAGCACATGAGCTCCGCCAATAAGTTTATCATGCTAATTAAACCTCAAAAGAAGTTTCAAATATTATCGGGTTTCCACAAAAATGTACATTATTTTTAGTGCAGCTATGCACTTTCAATAAATAAATTGGTTCCTTTTGGTTGATTGGAATTTTGGGAAAGTCCATTTTAGTTGATTGGATTTTTATGAAAGGTGCGTTTTGAGTGATCAAATTTTTGTGAAAGGTCCATTAACAAAACATAAATTTCCTCTCGCCACAACCCTGCTAACCTTTCACATAATAGAGTTTATTAAATACCATTTAAAAAGAAAAAAACTAACCTTTTCAATCAAAAGATTAGACATCTTTTGCACCAAAACAGATATTCGACTTGGCATACTATTAAAATATTTGGACTCCATCCATGATGATGTAACAGTTTTCATAGCTGTGGGTATAACATCTAAAAGTTCAGGCAACTGGCACTTTTCGAGACTTTGTAACTGCTCCTCCATCGATGTTAAACTGGTGCTTATCTCAAAGGCTTCTGCTAGACCTAAATATAAAGGGGAAAACAAATATTTTACAGCCAAGCTACTTTAAATGCTTGGTTAATTTGTATTTTCTAACAAGATATTTGTTGTTGTTGTTGTGTTGTTACATGCCCCCGTTGGTCATCAGAGCTAGACCAGGTCCATGAAGGATGGGGTAAGGATACGGCTTCCGTTTTTAAGAGCACCATTTTTTTAGGTGGAAGACCGATTTTATGCTCAACACACATGCCATAAGGACCCGTTTATAGGGTAGGCATTCATTCATAACTCACTTTCACACACACAGAAAGGACAATGACACGAGAGAGAGAAAGTACGCCCATGCCCCAGCCGGGACTCGAACCCGGGGCCACCGCATCACGGTCAGACGTCGCTGACCACTAGACCAGGTGGGAACCTGTTTATTGTGATCTATCCTCTACTAAAGTCTCCATAAATCAAAATTTTAAAAATTCCCATGAATTTGTAGCTTAATCCAACGTAACGTATTTTCGGGGAGATAAGCCGCACCACCGTATATGCCGTACTTCACAAAATTTGGGAGAAAAAAATGTGTTTCATCAGACACGTCGCATTAGTGTATGAGCCACATAAAACTTTGTTAAAAGTTTGATCTGGGAGAACCTAGGCTGTATACTCGTATTGACATTGTTCAAAAACAATGACAAAGAGTTAGTAACATTGATTTGAAAACAGTGTTTCAATGTCATAGATAATTAAAAAGTTGCAACATTTTGGCGATAACTGTAACTTATAGTAACCTCAAAAGAGTGCACACACCTCAAAAGAGTATGTATAGTAATCTCAAAAGAGTGCACACACACACATATATATATTTATTTATAAACAATTACGGAAAAGGAGAAAATAAAACCAAGAGCCCTAAGATGCGCAAAGCAGCTAAACTAAAAAACCAAGTATATAATAAAACAAAATTAATGCAACAAAAATACAAGATTATCAAATTTTGAGAATTTAAGAAGGAGGTAAATTAAGAGCAGTAATTATTAGAAAGGTTGAATCCAGATCTCATCAGCCATGGGGAATTCTTGTTATTTGTTGCTTTTATTTTGAATCAATATAAATAAAATTTTACCCTGTTGCTGTATTACATTTTAAAAATGTAGATTGGCATTAGTTCATGACCAACTGCCGGAAAAATTCAAGAATACATCAATTCCTGAGCTTATTGCATTGGTCAGTATTTTACTGTAACAATTCAGTCATTACTTCATATTCAAACTATGTAAAATTACTGCAGAATGTGTAAGTATTTAATTCTTTAGCGTCTGTTTAGAAGGAAACTAAAATCAGGAAATTGTTCCCATTTTCTAGTTATTCTCTAGCAATTGTTCTGAGAAAATGTTCAGAAATTCTGCCCCACGTATAAGTCGACTCCTTAACTTGTAACCTCATTTTTTGCACTAAATTTGTAAACTTATATACAAGTATATATACAGTTGTTGATCATGTGGCAATTAGTTCATCTAAAAATAAAAAATACATGAGCAATAATGCTGCAAGATGATTAAAAGCAGCATTTTATTGCTATTGCTTCACATTACAAGCAACAATTGACATAAATAACAAATCATGGAAGAAAAAAGAAATATGACTTTTTTTTTTCTTTTTGTTACTATTGTGAGGATAAAAAGTTACCTTCAGCAACTTCTTGCAATAAATTTTTCAGTAAAGGAAAATGACAATTATTTGTTTTTTCAAGAGCCAATAGCATCATTTTCACACTAGGCTCATTTAGCTGCAACAAACAAAAATAAATAATTTTTTGTGGCTCGTCAAAATGAAGATCTGCTTTGAAGTTGAGAGGTTAAGTTTTTGTTTATGCTCTAAAAGTCTTGAAATCAATGCCCTTTTAGAGCAGCTCATGTTCCACAAGTTTTCATACATTAATTACACATACAGTCCTGGAATTAAATAGACATACCCCAAAACTTGAGTACTTTGAAAGTGCATTGATTTCAAGACATTGAGAATGAAGAATAAAGGTATCCACTAAACTTTGAAGCTTATCTTCAGAAGACTACGAAGTATGTTTCTAGAATTTGTAGTGCTGTGTACAAAAGTTTATGAAAGCCGAAGGTGATTATTTTGAGATCTATTAAACGTATGTTTGTTCTTTATCGTTCATTCTGTTGTTCTAGCTCCAGTCCTGAAATCTAATAGCTACTTCGTGCATATTAATCCGCAAGCACTCGCACGGGGCCTCTCAGGCCCAGTCATTATTTAAATTCGCTGCCAAAAATCACCCCTTCACTGGAAATGGACGAGGTCCACAGTAGCTGCTTTCAGGGTCACCTTCTTACTGACTACATGTTTTTCAGGAATGTACAGACCCTCTTTCCCCCAAAAAATATCGGTTCGGGCCTCAGAGGCCCGGCGCGAGTGCTCACGTTTCTCATTCTGCATTGAGAACGCGAAGAGGTTGCAAAATGCTTCGCAATTTGAGTTATAAAGATGAAATGAAGAGGTTGCAGACTTTGTGATTAAAATTTAGTGTTCAAAACACAATTTTTCTGCTTTACAAACTCAATTTCCTGAGTGCTCGTGTGACGCAAAGTAGCGCGAGTGATCGCGGGTTAAAGTCAAATATTTTTTTTATTTAATATTTTTAATATTATGACTTGTAAAAAAACTAGAAATCATGTTGAGCCTTTAAAATAAATTCATATGAGCAAACATAACTTATGAATAATGTTTTAAGAATATGTGTTCAATAAATGGTATATTTAGAATTTTAAAGTGCAACAACATAAAATACCTGTTGATGAATGAAATTTAAATTATTTTTTCGAGACATCCAAAATTCGATCTCTGTTTCTGGCCCTTGATTTATCTTTGCAAGAATCTGTTCTGATGTAACATCCAAAAACTCTCTAACAATAGGAATCCAGCCATCAACCATTTCAGAGATGGAGTTTAAGATGTTTCGTAGAGCCCAGTCAGTGTTTTCACTGTTGATTAGAATGATAAATTTAGTTACAAAATGATAAATTTATTCAGTAAATTATCAAAAAATGAGATAATCCTATCTCAGCAATGAATCTTAAAGAGTTGAATTAAAATGGTTGATGATAATTTTTGCATTTTCTTAATAGTGGCTTTCACTAGAAAAAATCAAGACACTTTAAGTATTGCTTGAGACTGTAGCGCACATATATACCAACACATATTGGAAAACCCAGGTGGTTCTTTTCAAGCATGGCCCAAGTTGGCGAATCCTGATTGTCGCTGACAAAAAAGTTCAAATTCAACAAGTATGGAGTGTCCTAGCAATTCCTCTTAGGTCTAGGATTGTTCAATATTCTTCATTTATTCAGAAAACTTTTTTTTTTTTTTTTTGTTTTACTTTCTTTATATTGGCATTTAAATTTGCAGCAAGTTGTAATGGCTAATAAACTACTCTTAAAACATTTACCTACTTTAATTACGAAGTACTTACAAAGTCTCCCGCATTCTCTCCACACACAGTAATTCGTTGAAAAAAGTTGCCAAATCTTGGTGCTAATTAGTATCACATATAAAGTGTGGACGCAGCTTGTTCTTGATATTAACATTCATTTCACAAACAATGTCTTTTTATTATTAATTAGGATCATATGACAGGTACTTAATGAAGCTTAAGGGATACTAGTCAAAAATGTTACATGCATATTACCTTACCAAGAAATCTTATTAATATCATAATTTTTAATCATTTTTGCTGTATCAGGAATAACAAGAACAGTCTTTCCTTCAGCCAAGCCAAGATGATATGTCACAGTTTTCTCAAAATCTAGGAAATGAAGGGCAATATCTTGAGAAATTTCTTCTGGCCAGCGTTTGTTGTTCTGTGGGTTACAGTAAATTGGAAGGAAGATCTAACAATTAAAAAAAATACAAATTTTAAAACCTACACGAAACTATGCACAGCTACATTTCTCTTCAAAAATCCTAAAATAATGTAACTTATTACAGGATATCATGTAATAAGTCATGCATTACAAGTACAACTTATTACCTAATCATCTTATGAACATAACTTAGTTGATTTATGGCAATAAATTAGTAATCTCATGAAGCTGCACAGCCTAGGGAAAAAAGTAAGGAGACGCTTGGAATTTCAAATTAATGTAGAAGTTATTCTGAAGGGTCTAATACAGTGGTACTCAACCATTCTAATTGGGAATCTGATGCAGAAGTCAAATTTTTGAAGATTTGATGTCTGCAGAAATTTTGTCTGGTACTGAATGACCGTTGGTTTTAACCGCTTAGTCGTCGTGCTCGTTCCTCATACGGGCAAATTTTGCCGTGCCCATGTCTCATACGGGCTGCGTTTCTGATATTTTTAAAGCTTCAAAACTTATACTTTTTGTCGTGCCCGTATTAGTTTTTATTTCTACAACTACTATAGACCTACTATAGAAGGTGGAAGAAAAACAAATTTGGAGTTTCGAAAGGATTTGGTCGATGAAATATTGGAGAAATATCAAGCTTCCGTTCCTGTTTCAAGAGGAGGTCGTCTAGCGAATGAAGCGTCACTAAGTCGATTGATTTAACGCCATTTTCTGAAAATAATAACCCCCCTACAGACAAGAAAGCAAATCCTGCAAGAGAATGTAATGTGTGCTGCAGTAAGACGAATGCAAATGTGAAAAAAGTTCGAAAGGAGACGAGATACTACTGCAAAGACTGCAATGTAGGACTATGCATACCATGTTTCGAAAAATACCACACCCAGAAATATTATTAACATTTCAACTAATATACCCCTATTATAGATCTCCAATTTTGAAATATTGTTTGTCACCAACGATGAGCATTACTTGAAGAAAATAAAAATTTTCTGCGCTCAAAAATTTACTTTTTCTTTCTCAATGCATGCATTGAAGCTTTTTAAATTCACTAAATTCAAAGGAAAATGCATTGTTTTTTATTTTAATATGTTTAAAAGGTTATGAACATAAAAAAAATCAAAATAAAAAACCTGATGAATTTTGATCAGTTTTTGGAAAAAAAGTGCGACGAGTAAGCGGTTAAAAAATCATAATATCAATGTTTTACTACGGCCAGGTAATAGTCCTGACCTTATCCACATAGAAAACTTGCGGTCCTAATTAAAATTATTATTTCTAAACAAAATCCAAGCAACAAGAGGACTGATAGAAGCCATTTTTTTGGTTTAATTTAAGGTCATCAGTCAACACCCTAGTAGATATGCAATGTTTGATAGATTCTATGTCTTGTGGAATTGAAGTAGTAATAAAAAGTCATGGTTTGCTTACAAAATATAGACTTAATAATTGATAGGTTTAACTCCACCGCAGCTAGATTTGGGGGACAAAACAGAAAAGGCGATTTATTTTTTGGTGGTTTTGGATAAATTTGTGCGCATACAAACAATTGCCAGAAATACCACCAACACTGCAGCTACAGTGGAGTTAATACGTAAGTACCAATTGATGTAATATTAATTATTAAATGTTTATTTATCATTGCAAAATTATATTTAATTGTTGTTATTGTAACATTTGTTTGATAAAATTATTATCTATAAGTAAAAATAAAAACACATATAATATTCACGTGAAATTAGAGATACTGAATTGCACTTTGGCCAAGTTGCCGAGTACTTGACCTTTCACTACTCGTCCCCGTACCAAGTACTTAGTATAACTCATTTTGCACTTCCATTTAAAACACAATAACTTCGAGAATTAAAATATTTCGACTGCATTTTTCACTTTTTTCCTATTTCTTTACTTAAAGTAGTCACAACCTTTTTCTTCCTATTATAAAAACAAATTAATTATAATTCTATGTATTATTACCACTATGCATCATACTTTTTTTTAACTTCATTTCTCTTTTTAATGATTGTTCATTGAGTACGTAAAGATATTTGGAATTTTGAAAATAACCTTAATACAAATAATTTTACCTTACGATCTAACCCCCAATCCTCCCAGCAAAAAAAAGATTATGAAAAATTGAGGAATTTACTTACATTCTCAAACAATTTTTGATAAAGTTTCAGTGGTGCATTATTTATATTACCGCACATAATTTCTTGTTTGTAATTTGAAGATGAGACAGGTATATTTTGCTTCAGGAAATAAGCAACATTTTCGGGCATTGGTGGCCTTAGAGGTATTTCAAGAGACAGCTTTAATTTTTCGTTGTGATCAAAATAAGCCAAAAGCATGGGAGTTGAAGGTGAATCTAAAAAATCTTTAACAATAGTTTGATTATCTTCTTTCCAGATTAATTCATCCCACGGACCAGAATCAATGTCCATCACTTGTAAGATGACATTTTTGAAATGATCAAATCGAGGATCTTGATCATCCTTCGCCTGTTCAGCCATTAGAATCGTAATACATGAAATATTTTGAAACCTTAAAACCTTTGCTCTTAAAATTCATAAAAACAAGTTTTTAAATTTCGTTTCCTTTTCGAGTCTAGGTTGAGTTGTATTTTTGCTGTCAGATTACACATATTTTCATGAAACTATAGAAAAAAAATTGTTTGTATACAACTAGTATTTTTTGAAATATTTTTTATCTTTAAAATCTAAACTCGTTTAAAAGCAAGATGTCTACTACTCCCAGTAATAGCAACCCTTGACGTAATAACTTGGCGTGATTTTATACTTCCATAAGTAAATTGGCGTGCAGTAAATTTAATCCGTCCAACTTTTCTGTGCGCATGTCTTGTGTGTTTTTAGTTTTCTGACGTACTATTGTTATTTCATAAAATAGGAAACAGATCTTGTGTCGAGATGGAAGAATACCAACGCGACAATTTATTATTGAATCAACGAGTACATTTGATTTCAGCTTTCAAAACTGCCGAAGAAGAAAAGGAACTTCAAATGAAGATAATTCTGCATAACCCTTGAGTAAAATTATGTTTACCAAGTTCAACAGATTTGAACAATGTCCTTCCTGTCTTATAAACAGTTATACCCATTCTCGTATATTCAGGTAATTTGCATGTAGTTGTAAATTATTTAGTGTACACAAGAATTAATTTATAATGTAGTTAATCAGCCTGGAGAACATATGAAGCATCAATTCTGTGAGTTTGCTGCAGATACCTGGTGAAATCTACTTCCAGGAATGTCCACAGGTTATTAATTAAGTGGCATCTTGTGAAGTGTTTTTCCAGGCAAACTTGTGTGAACCAAAGATCTTGGTGATGAAGATGTTACAGGTATTGTAAAACATTACTCATGTCTAGTTTTTTGAAAGATTGAAATAAAATGAACTTGTTGCTCGCTTAAGAAGATTATTTAATAAATAAACCCATTATGATCTTAAATCTACTTTGAGAATCAACAAAATTTTGTTTTTTAATGATTTGTTAATTATTTATTTCTTCGTATATTTTTCTTAGGAAGACCGCATTGAAAGTTTACTTAACTTGGACTGAAGAACAGGTTATTAGGGGTTGACCTATTGACTGCTCTTTTAGCACACCTGTTATTTCTTGTTGCCCATACATCGAACTCTTGCTCACAAAAATGCAGATAAGCGTACAATTTTTGCAGTGTGAGGCCTCATCACTTGTTGATTGAGTGCTGTTTCTAGCATTTTAATTCTTAATTCAGTTTCTACCCCCTTATTTCCCATAGTAGCAATAATAAATGCAAGAGCAGTTCCAGCTATTAGTTTTTAATAGTATCCTCTTTAAAATATGAGCATACAAATCAAAAGACTTGGCATCATAAACAGGGATTGTCTAGTTCAGTTCGATTAGGCTATTAGTTTTTAAAGAACATGAATTTTCTAGCAGTCATGTCACACTGACTTTGCGTTTAAACTCAGGGAAGTGTGGCACCTAGAATATTTTCATGGTTCCAAGGGATTTAGTTTTTGTCTGCCTCTTTTTTTTTTTTTTTTTATTTACAACATATATTTCGAGCTCGGGCACTTGGTCACACAGGACCCGTTTATGAACTCACGTCCAATATGACAGATAGTACAAGACAGGAACATAGTACAGGACAGAGTTTACGCTCACAGAGAAGGAAGTTACAACCAGAGCGAGGGCGGGAATCGAACCCGCCGTCCTGGGTTTGCTAAAGTGACACGCAGACATACAGCGCCGCCAGGACCCCTTGTCGGCCTCTGGCCACAAGTGTAATGTTAGCTTACAAATAAGGTATCCAGAGCTCTTCCTTTGTCCCTGTCTGTTCCATATGCAAGGATGGATTTAGTTTCTAGTTTTAGAGGAGATCTGTATTAAAGTATGAGAATATAAATACAAGGATGGTTGTCATAAGTATTATTATAGGGCAAATAGAGTATCTGGTGCCTTCCATAGTTATTTCTCCCGTTTTAAGTATCAAAAATGCTGCTTTGGGGATTTTTTGTTGCAAAAAAGGGGGTCATGACCCAAAACCTGGCTCTGCACTGGAGTACGTAATGCTTTTATTCTATTTATCATGAGACACCCTAAATCAAAATAACTTTTTTTTCTTACACAACCGAATGAGAACGTTTTAAGTATTATTAAATATTGCAAACTATTCTTTGTAATATTTCTATTATTTGCTTCTGTAAATAAAAAGAATAAATATTTCATTTGCATACTAGTGAAAGAGTGCATGAATATTAGAAGTGCCTCCTCCCCTAGAATAAATATGCTCCCCCTCAAATGTTACAGAGCACCCCCTTCAAAGGAGCCCGAAAGCCAAGGGCGTAGCTAGGGGGTGCAGGGGGGTGCAGATGCACCCCCCTAGATCAGAGCCAATGGGAGGTCACTGTGACGTCCCATTTTATTTATTTTTTTTTCAAACGATTTTGTCCCCTTTCATGCTTTTCATTGTAACATGCTGGTGCAGAACTATAAAAAAACTATTAAAAAAACTACTGTTTTGTTCTTTTAGAAATATTTTATACCATCCATTGGTTTAAGGTGTGCATGACTGAATAAAGTCTAGTTTTTTGAGTTCATAATTTCTTCCTTTTTGTGTGTAAATAGAATTTCAAGCACTTTTTTCTCTTTCTTTCTTGCTTTTTTCTTTCTGTTTTTATTAAAAATTTGACTTTTATTCTAATTTTTGGGAACTTTATACAAATTGCATTATTATATCTAGTATTGATTACTTTTCAGAAAATGAAAGTAAGCTTGCCTGTTTTTGAGGAGAAAATTTTTAATTTACCGAATGAAGCCTCAGAACTTTACTGAATGATTAAAAAATAAATAAATAAAATACAAGAATGCATACTTGTCTATGTCTACCAAAAGAGACGTGAGGCATCACGAAAATAAATAAATTAATTAAAGGAAAAAAAAGAAAAATAAATAAATAAAATAAAGAAGTTCAGCCTTGTAATACTGTATCACTGTTTTCAAATTTCATCAGCCGATTTGTATCGGATAAGAACTTTTTGGGAGGCCACAGTGACCTCCTATTGGGGTACCACTGCTTGCACCCCCCAACGTGAGTCCTGGCTACGCCCTTGCCGAAAGCCTTAAACCCTCTATACTTGCCTTCCTCTCCTCAGGGACAAATTTAGACAAGTGAGGGTTCAGCAAAAAAAAGATATTGGCACTTTTAGTTAAAAGTTTTATTATTTGTTTTAAAGATCATGGCTCTTTTGGTTTAGCTGCTAGGCCCTGCCTGACATCATCCAGATCCATGTTTCTCAGCATTTTATGACCCGCAGACCATCAAGACCTTTTGAAAAAATTTTGTGCCCCCGTTGAGTTTTGAGTGAAAAAATACATCAGTGTCACAGAATGGAAAAAACGCTCCTTCTCTCCAACTTCTTCTTACAAAGTGAATTGATAAGATTTTACTTGGTACTAAAGAACTTGCAAAAGTCTTCAAATGAAAAGATAAGTAATTATCACAAGTTATGATGAGTAAATAAGCATTTGAGAAAAATCGTAAAAAAACACGAAAATTATTCATTAATCATAAAATATATGTTAAAAAATCTCCATTAGAATTTTTTTGCACTGGACAAACAAAATTATGTGAGGCCCCGTCAGATTTCTCTGAACCGGTGCTAGACCACCAGTTGAGAATTTCTATTCCAGATTTTTCGTTAATACATTAGTACATGCACATTGTAACAACACATTTTAGTTTAAAATGACCTTTTGGTAATTATGAGATTAGTATTAGTAATGATAATTACATAGTAAAAAGCATTGTATTCTTAAATATTTAAAATTAAAACAAAATACTTTGACAGCACTTGGTGTGTTTTGTAATTTGAGATGCTAGATCTGCAAGTTTTGAAAAAAGCATATTTATTTCTTCAAAGTTAGTTTCAATAACAGACAAAAATGCTTTCTCTCTCTCTCTCTCTCCTGTTCACCATTGTAATTTTTTGTGGAATTAAAGTTTGACGCCAAGTACAGCGAGAAGTTCGCCAATAGTTAATCACTTCAGAAGCTACAATCAAGAACAACTCAACTCAATGCTGGGATAAGATAGCAGACGATATTTTTTATTTTTTCAGGAGCGAGAGTTTTACCTATTTTTTGAGAGAAGCGGCAACGTGTAATAATATTTATCTTTTCCCTGAAAACATGAACGAAAGTACTGATTCAAATCAAGTCGTAAAATACGCTTGTAAATTGTTTTCAGAGTTTTTCAAAAGCGAACCAACAATATGTAGTTCTGCACCAGGTCGAGTTAACTTAATAGGAGAGCATACTGATTATAATGATGGCTTTGTGTTGCCTATGGTAATGAAATTATCTCTTTTGTGTTGCTTTTGTCATCATAAATCTCACATCAAGAAACATTTAATGTGAGATTTTTATCTTTTTTTCCTTGTTTTAACTTCATCTATTACATCATGAAATCATAGCTGACTTCCCACTCTCCTTGAAAGACCTAAGAACTCCCTTATTTTTATTTTGAGAATTACAGACCCTAAAAAATCTTAATTTCGGGTAAAATCTTAAAGTTTAATCTTCTGCTGTTGGATTGGTTGCTTTAACAATGATTTGTGAAGACATTAGTGCAGTACAAATTGATCTATCTTACATCAGTTAAACTGGAATTTCTTCCAGTTCTGTATTTTTCTCTCCCTCAAAAAAAGTGGTGAACAAATTGAACCCCTTGCTAAATACCCATCTCTGATTTTCAATTTTCATTTCAGGTATTTATTAAAAAAAAAAAAGTTTTAAAAACATCCAGTTAAAGTGATTTGCATGTTTCATGCCAAGGGGATTTGGGATTATACCACCCAAAATTCTTTTTCTTTCTCTCTCTCAAATGGCAGCTATGCCACTGACCCCTGTTTGGTTCTAGAACTAGTAGAGTCTCAGATGAATCCTTTGAGTTTAAAACAGAAAAACTTTCATGTAATCTTTCTTTTTTTACTGTTTCATTTAAAGTTGAATATTTATATTTAAACTTGTGCAGTTGAAAATACTGCAATGGCAGCCGCTTTTTTGAGGAATAATGTAAAAATTTTAAATCTAATATCATTTGATATATTTTAACAGGCACTTCCTATGGTGACTGTCATTGTTGGTAGAGCCAATCAGAGTAAGAGATGTCATATTTTTACAAGCTGCCCAATGGTTGATGAACCTAGAGAAGTTGAGTTTATGATTCCTGATGATGAAACCAAAGGTCTTCTCTGTCCTGGTAAACCTGCATGGGCAAATTATCTTAAAGGTGTTGTTGCCAGTTTTAAAGGTAAAATTTTACGTTAAAATTTAATCTATTTTTCTTTCATACTGTTATTATAAAATATTGTGAAGTTATTTAGTGCTTTTTGTAAAGAAAGCTAACTATTAAATCAGGGGTGTCTAGTCTAAATGGTGAGTGGGAAGGGATGCCATACCCCAGACTGCGCCATTTAAGGGTATTTTCATCTTTGGGGGTTTTTGCTCTTGGAGGTTGTAGAATTTTTGAGTGAGGCATATTGACATCACACTGCTTATGTCACTTTGTGCTAGTCAATTGGAACAGCATTGTTATTGGACATTTTTTGTCTATATTTTAATGTACATAAGTTTGGATCAGAAATGTCCCTAAGGAAAAAACCCCACTTCTCTTAATTTTAGGCCCCTGAGTATTTTCCAGGAACAATAAGTTAAAGAAAGATTTTTTTTTTAAGTTTAGCTAAGAAAGGGAGAAAGAGTAGCTGAAAAAGAACTGAAAGACAAACTACTAAAAGTGAAAAATCTTATATCTCTGGAAGAGTTTATCCCTTACAAAAGGTGTAGTGCAGTTTTTCTACTAGGAAAAAGGCATGACTTGTCAGTGTGTCCTAAATATAAGCCGGGTTGCTATTAGAGTGCTCTGAATTATATTTTCTTGAAGGTCAAAATTCTGAGTTGGCGGAATGAAACTCCAAATTTTGCTAAATTATAAAATGTGGGTATGCATACATAAATACATCTAATGAAAAGGCACCTTTATTTAAAAATTGTAGTTGTGTCCCCAAATTGGCTAAGTCGTCCTGCAAAATTTGCTGAATAAGGACATTGTTGAAAGGTTGTGACTAGGGCTGTGACATCAATGTTTTTGTAAGAACATCAATGTTTTTACAATCAATGTTTGAGGGTCGATGTTTTTCCAACATTGATGTTTTGGGTTCAACGTTGTTTTCAATGTCGATGTTTTATATTCCAGCAAATAAAGCAAAAGAAAAATATGCGACAAGTATTCTTTTTAAAAATTTTTCATCTTTAATCAGAAGTTGGGATATTAACCTCATTGGGGGAAAAAATGTATGATTAATTATTGATGTTTTGCTCTCGATGTTTCTGAAACTTCTCTAATTTGCTTTCGCCTTTTTTTTTTTTGAAGTTTTTTAATAGATTGTTGTTTTACGTTCAATGTTTTTTTTGCTTCTTCTTCTTTTGACGTCCTTTTTTACTTTTCAGCAGAAAACAATAAAAATATGCGACGACAAAAAAAAAATTAATTTTTCTTTAACCACCAGTTTTTAACCAATGATGATTTACTGTCAATGATTTTTGAACATCTTTGTTTCGCATTTGAGTTTTTTTCCGATGATGTGTTATATTGCAGTAAAAAAAAAGTTTTTTTAAGAATATATGTGACAAAAAAAAGTTACAGTTACCAACAGTCGCAGTATATATCTCATTGAAAAAAGTTTTTTCAATTGACATCGATATCTTACAGTTGATGTTTTTCCAGGAGACAAAAGATATATCTAATTCAATTATATAAAGGCACTTATAAGAGAGAGTAAATCAATAACTGTGCATTCAAATGTGTAAGCAGTTAAAAAAAAACGATGTTTTGAAACATCAATGTTTTTTGATCGATGTATCAAGACCATTGATGTCCTTATTTTCCAGCATCAATGTTTTGACTTCGATGTTGCACCTCTAGTTGTGACCTTCCATTAGGGTGCCTCTGGTTGATATTCTTTTTACAAAATATCTAACAGCAACATTAGTTATTTATTTAATCATAATCTCCTTGTGAATTTAAATGCTTTTATTATATTGTTTTTAATGTTTTCTTGTTTCTCTGTGTAATTTATCTTTATCTTCATGTGGAGCTTCCTTTTGAGAAAAAATATATTTATAATTAAGAATAGTTCAGTTTAAATATTCCGAAGTTATTCTGTTGGTTCTGGCTATATACTTGTTGAATACCACATAATTTCAGATAGAATAGCTTAATTATACTGTTTATCTAATTGTTGTATCATTTAAGGTAATTTTTATTTTTTTTAATACCAAAATGAATATTGAGCATTCAAGTTTATCAGAAAAGTAAGGGATTTATGATATGTGCACTCAGTTTCTTAATGTTACATTAACTTTCATTTTTGGTCTTGATGTTTAACCTCCGCTAGTAAATTATTTCATAACTGCATTGCTACTATGTGGAGCGATAAACGACTAACTCTGACATTGCAGCGTAACAATCAATAACAGAAAGGAAAATAAAATAGATTTACATGTAAGAGTAAGTCTTACAAGCCTGTCAAGTTCTCACTTCTGGCTCACAAAAGACATCACATGTCCCACATGTCTACCGGAACTAGGGACAGCTAGCAGAACGGGTGCCCCCGAAGCTCAATGGCTCAAATCCCCTCCCCCTCCCTCCCCCAAAAAAAATTCACAACCCTCTAACCATCTTGTGATTCTTATTTTTACCCCTTTTTTTATTTTATTTATTTTTTAAATATTTGTTTTAATTATTACTATTATTTTTTTATATATTAAAAATGCTAATTATGCGCAGAATATAATCGCTTTTTTTCTCTTCCATACATTCAAAGCACACCCACACACACAAAAAAAATGAATAAATAAATAATAAAATAAAAAAAGAAATAAATTAAAAAAAATAATTCATAAATAATTTAAATGATTAAATAAATTAGTTTAATAAAATACCCCTCTAAAATTTTGATGGCGCAACTTGCGCCATAATCCCCCTCTGTGGGCACCCCTGACTAGCAGAATCCCTTGTCCCCGTTATCATCATAGGAAGACGGCAGATTTGCTTTATTTCTGTGTCTTTTCCATTTAAACTCAAAGTAAAAGTTTGAAGGAAGATAGGTAAGGGCTTTAGCTTCAATTTCTTGCTCCAGCATTGGGAAAATGCAAGATGTGGCACTGGCTCACACTGTTTTAAAGCAAAGAGGTAAACCTTAAGCCCTACTAGCCCTTTCCATCACAATGCATTCTCGATAATTTATGTTATTGTTGTGATAAGGTAATGGAAGTTGAAAAGCCACATTTAATGAAAGCTCTATCCGAGTTGTTAACCTTTTCAATCCGGGCCGTTCATATAGAAATTTTTCTTTTGGCCCAGGTAGTGCGACAGTTGAACCACAGATTTCTTTTCCATAGAAACAAGAAGGTATAAACTGTCGTACCAGACACGTATGAAGCCTTGGAAAAATCCCCGGCTCCAAGGGCTCGAGTGAAAATTTTAACCCCGTCCAAAAGATTTATGGTACAACATGTGTACTGCCCGGTTCCTTGATGTAAAATATTTTATGTCTAGTTAATAATGTAAATGTACCAATTTTGAAAATAATTAAGTATCATTCAATGCTTGTTCATAATAAAGCTTTAGAAAGTGCATGAACATAGAGTTCCACTTGTATTTTCTAAATTTCAGGAAAATTGTGTGGGTTTGATGCTTTTGTTGCCACTACTGTGCCTGTTGGAGGGGGTCTCTCCAGTTCTGCTGCTTTGGAAGTGGCAACTTATACGTTTTTAGAAGGCTTAAATGGTGAAACACAATCATCAAGGTTAGGCTCTTTAAAATGTATAGATAACAATGTTAATATCTTTTCAATATACGTAATGTGCAGTAGGATTAAAATTTAACTTTGGAAAAACATCCATGCTAGATGCAAAAGTAATGCAATTTTAAACATACTGTCACACCTATCGTATGAAATATAGCCTAGTAATTCATTTTGGGATCTTAAGTTTCTAAAAATGACCAAGTGATGTTCGTGAATATTTCCTTTGTGCTGCCATAATTCATTCATAACTACCTTCAAAATTAGATGTTAAATCCATCTTTGATTATTTCACAAGGAATTAGAATTTTAGCTTTATAGATTAAAATTAGCCTAGAGTAATTGGGTGTGATTTAGCAACTGTCAGTACTGCACAATAGGGTGGGGCGAAAAATAAAAAGTTTTCCAGATCAACTTCTAATAGTTGCCAAAAGTTGTCTTTGGTGATAGTTAGCTTTTGTGCAAAATTTGAGAAAAATCGGTTAATATCTTCAGGGGGCGCTGCGATCGCAAAGTTTTACCATAGCTTTGTTATGGATTTTATGGTTAAAATATCAACAAGAATGCCTTTAGCTAGTCTCTTTGCGTTTTTTTTTACTCAAAAGATGTTTTCATGCCTTAAAAGCATATGAAATGACTCACAAACATTATTTTATATGATATTATTTATATTTAAAAAAAATCACTTTTTTTCACGTTTTTGTTTCTTTTTAAATGCTTGAAATATAAATATATCATATAAATTAATTTTTTGTGAGTTATTTCGTATGCTTTGAATGCTTGAATATATCTTAGGAGTAAAAAAAAATGCAATGAGATTAGTTTACGGCATTGTTTTTCATACTTTAACCATAAAATCCCGATAAAAGCTATGATAAAACTTTGCGATCGCAGCGCCCCCTGAAGATATTAACCGATTTTTCTCAAATTTTGCACAAAAGCTAACTATCACCAAAGACAACTTTTGGCAACTATTAGAAGTTGATCTGAAGAACTTTTTATTTTTCGCCCCACCCTACTGCACAATTCTGTCACATTTTATAAATGGCTTAAATTATTTTACTTTTCTATCATATTTTCAATGATACTTGACTTTTAAAAAATTTGAGACTCCAAAAAGTGTAACTGGATTTTAATTTTAAAAAATATAAATTGAATTACTATATCTGTCATAAAAATTTCCTCCCCCAAGCTAAACAAAAGACATATATTCATATTTTTAAAAAAATGTAATTTTCATGTATTTTCCAATTTTGAATTATATTTGAAGGTCTAAAGTACCAGAAGATATGAATTGATTTCGCTGGAGGAAATGCGTTAACTAATAAACATATCTAAGTTATTTCCACCTTGCCCAAAAACCAAAATTGGAAAAAAAAAAGTGTCAAATTATCCCTTTTTAACTGTACTTTAGACACCAAAAGTTATTTAGATTGAAGAAAACAAAATTGCATGTGTGATAGTGTGCTCAAAAGACATCCTGCTCAATTTTTTTCCTTCAAATTTAAATTTCACTCCTTCATTCCACTATTTACGGAGTTGTCCATAAATATTCTACTCTTTTTGAACACATTTGACCCACCCTTCCCCCTTTGACATCAAGTTACACTTCTCTTTCCTCAAAGACGGATACAAGGAATGGGCGGTGGGAGCGATCACCCCTCCCTTGAGGGACCTTGCACCAGTAATGTTTAAGAATTGAAGTCCCATAAACGGAAGTGTAGTCCCTCTTTCATGATGTTAGGATAAGGGTTGAGGTTTAGTGCTTTCTTTTGGTAAGTTTTCGAAATTGAAATTTCAAAAAACAGATTTTGACGACATTTGGTGATGTTAGGAGATGTTTGAGACATTCACTTGAAATTCTTATGGAGCTGCGGTTCTGAAAACGCAATTGTGGTACCGTGGGTAACAAAAAAGGAAAGGAGTACGTTCAGAGACCTCCTGCCTCCAGCTCCTTGTTTAAATCTATGTATTTTATTTAGAACAAAATAATATTGCTGCCTTCCTCCCTTCCAAGCATGTGGTGATCGGATAAATAGTAAAGCGGTTGCTCCTTCCTTGAAAAATTTCTGGATCTGCCCTTGCCTTACCTTCTCCCTCCTCTTATCACATAATATGCTGTATCTCATAAGTATATTTTGTTGTTAAAAGTTTTAATTTCAAGTAAAATGTGTGATGTTGAACTTCTTGTTCCCCCTCCCTCTGCTTTATCACAATTTCACAAGTCACACCCCTCACAGCATGTTGTATCATTTTTAAACAACCTCAATTGAGCATCTATGTACAAAACACTTCAAAAGATGAGAGTTATCATTTTTAGAAATTAGGCATGCAATAAATCTTTGAATCATTATTATACCTGATATGGATCAAATTGTACTCTTTATACTTCGAAAGTTATTTTTTTTTAACTTTAAACACTGCACATTTTTCTCCCTTCAGTCTCCCTGATAAAGCTTTAGCTTGCCAGAAAGCAGAACATGAATTCGCTGGTACCCCATGTGGGATTATGGATCAGTTTATATCGTTCATGGGTAAGAAAGACCATGTTCTTCTCCTAGACTGCAGGTAAGTAAAAAATAGTAAATTTTGATTAAAATCTTTTAATATGTGAAATGCAGGCATTTTTTTACAACAACCTGTGCTGCCTTAACTTGTGATATAATTCTTAGTGCACTAAACCAGGGTTGTTTGATTTCGTCCGGGGTGGAAAAAACCGCCGGAAAAAACCTGGAAAAAACCGCCCCGGACAAAATAGCATTTTGTCCATTTCGTCCATTTTGTCCACTTTAAAGAAAATGACAGTTCTTGATTAAAAAATCCAAAGTTGAAAAGTAATGTTTTAAAATATTAATTTTTTTCAATGAGGTAATAGTTTTATTATCAAAATTAGCACACATAATTATGTATACAAACAAATATTTAATAAACAACAGATACTATAAAAATATAGTATCTGTATAAAATAAATGAATGTTAACGATAAGATTTAATGCTTATGAAAGCACACATTAGCAATAAATAATTTCAAGATGTTTATTTGTTGTGAAGGAGTTTCATTGCCAATAATAAAAGTGTATATAAAATATAAAAGTGGAAATAAAAATTTTAAAAGATTTGAGAAAGAAAATTTTGCCATGAAATGAAAAATGTTCCTATAGTAACATAAATATATACATGAAACAATGCTGTGTACATAAATATTTTACAATGAGGCAACATTCATTAAATCCTCAAAAAATATAACGTAAAATGACCAAATGAATCAAAATTAAACCAATATTTCTTGTAGCATCTAATGTATTTTCAACCCCAGTGGCAGAAAGCTTTGTAGCTGTCTGCGACAAGCTTTGAGAATTTCCTTATCTGTCTGCAAATTTTACATGGAATTTTAATTAATTAGCCACACTTTAAATAAATATTCATTTAACAATAATTATGATTTAACATTTTATCTAAATAGTTGTGAGCATCATACATTTTTATTTATTTTGTTAACAACATTTTTGTTTTAAAAGTTTTAGAAGACTATTTTTAAAGCTTTGTTTGAATAGTGCAGTCAAAAACTGTTCTGCAAGAGGGTTTCACAGTCTGCGACAATGTCTCTGTGTCATAATGTTTCTGCCACTGGGTTTTCAACTACAAATGATATACATTTATATGTGTATTTAATTCAAACAAAATTTAAATATAGAATTTATGAGAAAATATCATATAAAGTTTACTTTTTAAGGGATTGTATTGTGTTAATAAATATCTAAGGTAATAGAATACTCTTTAATTTCTTTTTAAAAATATGTATTAAAGAAAAACTTTTTTTTTATTTGTCTACTCTACAATAATGTAATTACACTCAATAGTTTTTTCACTATGTTAAATTTTATTTCTTTCAAATAAAATTAGTTAAAAATGAATGGGTTAATTGCCATTTTTTTTTTTTTTTTTTTTTGTATGATACCATCATTCTATTTTGAAAAATGGGTAATGCAAGAGAGATACTAATTGTACATCATAACATTTTTTATACATCAAACGTATGAAAAAAATGTTTTTTCTTTAATTTCTTCCATTTTGTCCATTTCGTCCAATTTTGTCCATTTCGTCCAATTCTTCCGGCGTCCCGGACTTTTTACAAAAAAGTGGACGAAATGACAACCCTGCACTAAACACAAAAATATAGAGCAAAAGGAAAATTACTTAACAAATACAATGGTTTTTGATTGTTGCAATATTCTTATGTTATATGAAACAACATTGATAGCCAAATTTAGTTAGCACCTTATAATTCTGCATTCGATTTGAGAACTCTAGTACCACTTTTGTCTTGGCCGGAAATATAGTTTAATTTGTAGTTAATTACATGCTGCTACATTCTTCTGAAAACACATGAAATCGCTGGGAAAATAGAAAAAAAATTATACTTTGTGCTGTTTTTGCTATTTTTTAAATTTCATTAAAAAGTTTACTCATGTTTAAACTTTCATTACAGATCACTTGAGTACAGACTAATCAATTTTAAAAATCCCAGTGTGACAGTGCTGATAACTAATACCAATGTTCATCACAAACTGGCTGAAAGTCAATACTCAAATAGGAAAAAACAGTGTGAAAAAGCAGCGGAAATTCTTGGAAAATCAAGTCTCAGGGATGTAGCAGTCCAAGATCTTGAAAGTAAGGAACAAGAGTGTACTTTTATTTTTAAATATTTTGCTTCTGACACTGATGAAGTGCATCAATGATTTTTTATAAAATCGATGGATGTTTAAGGTAGCTTATTTCTATCTGGAAATTCTGAGCTGTTTTTTCTTGTGTAAATTTTGTAGAATTCACTCTACAGAATTCAATGATGTATTTTTTTTTACATGTTTCAGGTGAAAGCTAGGAAATGGTTTCATTTTTAATAAGGTATGAAGCAGGAGTCCCTTTATGACTTACTGTTCAGTGTCTCAAATTTTTTTTCTTCAAAGAGAAAAAAAAATGTGTCTTTGTAATCCCAAAATATGTCTGTGAAATCTTTTTGCTGACTTTTGCTTTAAGAAATTGTTTTGTTATTTTTGTTGTTTCTAGCCAAAGGTAACATTTAGTTTTTCACGCTTTTAGCGTCTAGATTTTCAAGTTTTTCAGTTGAAAGACGACCAACAGGGTTCATACACATCAGAAAGAACCTGAAAAACATCTGTAACTGGAATTGTCACGGAAATCATTTTGTCCCCAAAAAATCATGGAAATTCGTTAATTTGATCTTCAAACCTGAAAAACAAAAGAAATGACATAGAAAACTGTCTTGAGATACATTTCTATCTCTATCGACACATCAAAATTGGAAGAGTGTTAAATAACAATGATAGCTTCTCTCTGTCGCCAACCTTATCTCAGTCTAAATCAGGGGTCTCCAAACATTTTGGCCAGTGAGCCATTTTTTTTCATTTTTCCATGATACCCTCCCCCCCAAATGATTCTATACAACAATGTGTTTTGATAGCTCATCATAACACACATTGTTGTTTAGAATCACATGATTATTTTTTCTCTTGAACAATAATTGAAATAAGTAACAACTACATTTTAAATTGAGCGTCACTTCATGGCATTGCTGGGATTGAGAAACAAGTTTCAAATTTTTTTAATTTTCAGTTTTCATCCAAAGGAATGTGGAATTTTTTTCATTATCAAAATTAATATTCATTTATCACTGGGTTGGAAAAGTAAAATAGTCAACGTTACTTCGAGTGATTTGAAATTTTTTTTTTTTCGGTAGCTATACCATGAAAAATTTCTTACTGAATCATCATTGTTAATATTTGTGAAAACATTCTATTCAGTATCTGTTATAATTATTTTGTTTGACCTTATTAAATCTCTTATAATTGACTTAGATATTTTGCTCCATATATTTTACCTTTCAATTCCAAAACCTATGTAGTTTTTTATTTATTTATTTTTCATTCTTTTTATTCAAAAAATAGCTAAGCAAATCTAGCAATTATGACTTGTCTGATGTATGCACCTAAAATCGGGCCTGTTGAAGCGGGCCAGATTTTAAATGCACGTGGGCCACTTTTGGCCAGCGAGCCATAGTTTGGTGACGCATGATCTAGACCTCCGACTTGATCAAGGATCAATGAGAGTAGGGCTCACAAAGTCTTTAGTTGCATTGTGGTTGCTGGATTAAATATTAGCAATGCAGAAGAGAACTGCACAGAGAAAGAATTCTGCATAATTTTGCTGAGTTAAAAGGGATACTGGAAAGAGGAATAATTGTTGCTCTTAGAGTTGTTATTGTTTATCATTTCATTCAGTGCAGATTCTGAAGTGCATATTACTTACTTTGTGCTCTCAAAATGACGTACAATTTAGATTGGTCCACTGGAAAACTAAGTTTTTCAGAGACTTTTTTCTTCTCAAGTTACTGTGATATAGATAGTTAGGCTGATGCCCCCCCCCCGCCCCCCTCCAACGTTAAAAAGTATTTTTAGGTAGTCTGGAATTTTCTGCAAGACTGGAGATGTAAGAGAATTACATTTCTAAAACTGAGCATGAGCCTTGTGCCAAATCCCTCGGGGATTTTATATCAATCCTCACGGAAGAAGGAGGTAGGCATTATAAGATTGGATGTTTTAAAGTATGCCGGAGCGACTTTTTGACTTGAGTCTGTCCCTGTTCATAATGACCTCAGAAACAAAAGGCAAACCTCATTTCGAAGATAGGAATTATTGGAGTTAAAGGTAAGGGGAATTTTAAATCAAAATTAAAAGAACAAGTGCATGGAAACAGTTAAATGTTAAATGCTTTTTTTATTTGAAAGTGATTTATGAAATTACAAAATGTTTGGATATCTACCCTTGTTATAATCTCATTAGTCATCTTTTTGATAGAATTAACATATGCATTTAAAATTTTAGTAGTTCTAAACTGAAAATGTCGTATTGTACATTCTAGGCCATAAAGCTCAATTAGGAGATGAAATATATTTTAGAGCTTTACATGTCGTAACAGAAATCGAAAGAACAGTTCAAGCCTCAAAAGCTCTTCAAGAAGAAGATTTTGTCCTATTTGGCAGGCTCATGAAAGAAAGCCACTATTCATTACGGTAACAAAAACTGCTGTGTTTGTACTAAATCTAATGAAAGGTATCTTCTCATTTGATTGTTACAAATGATATATTTCATCCCTTAGACTTTTTTTCAAACTACAATAACTCTATAAATATATCTTCCCTAAATCAAAATGTTCTATTAGATTCAATACATTTCTCCCAACCAAAGAATGAATGTCAGATAATGTGTCATAATTATGAAAAACTAGACAAAAATACTATTTTTGAAATTGCTTATTGTTTCAGATACCTATGGGGGAGAAATGTTCTATATTTTATTTTACTTTTCTTATCTCATATTTTAACCCTACATTCAATAGTTTTATTAATAATGCATCTGCCAAAAGGATCAACTGACTTCTGCTAAGTTTTTTTTTCTGTTTAGAGACAACTATGAAGTATCCTGTCCAGAGTTAGATATAGTAGTCAATGCTGCATTAGAATGTAAAGGTGTTTTTGGCTCCAGAATGACTGGTGGTGGATTTGGTGGCTGCACTGTTACATTAGTTGAAACTGAATCTGTCAAAGATACAATGAATTCTATTCAAGTAAGTTAGTGATGTAGCCAAGAATGGTAACATGCCCCCCCCCCTTTTTTTTTTTCAATGTTTGTTTAATGCCAATAAGTCCTATGTTCACAACTGGCAGAATGTCCTTCCTTTTTCTTAACTCAGAAGAGTAAAAGACACAGGAATTCCCCATCTCTAACATAATTATCATTCAGCAAAAATTGCCAAGGTACAGTCTGCTTGCTCTTTCTAAAGAAGTTTGAAAATATAGTATAAGAATGTAAAAGAACAATTTCCTTGACTAGAACTTCATGCAATGAAAGAAAAATAAGCATTAATTTAATAATGGGATGAATTAAGTATAAAAAAGCTCTAAATATATATTTTTTAAATCATTCTTATCAAATACCTTTCTAAAATTAAATTTTTTACTTAAATTTTGTAAAAATTAATTTAAAAAACTTAGAGAATAAGACATGTGGCAAAAATGCAATGCTTGCAAGTACCAGATTTTTAAGTCCTATTAGTAGGACTTAAAGATCTTGGGATAGTATTCATACTATCTGGCCAATGTAAAATTAGTATTTACTTTCTTCCTCAGGGCAAATACCAGAAAGCAACATTTTATGTGTGTCGACCTGGAGATGGAGCAAAAATGATACCATTGAAGGACGTTGAAGCGTGAATGTATGAAAGGAAATCAACATGAGCTATTGCTAGTCAGCATATCAATTCTTTCAAGAGAGCAACAAAAGTTTTATTTTTAATCAATTTAAGGGGTTACAGTACCTTTCTAACAATTTTCTTAAATTTAAGTGAAAATATGGAACCTTTGTTTCCACACTTATTTAACAATCAATAATTTATTTTCAAACATTAAAAATTTTGAAAAATTTAAAAAAATTTTAATTTTTTAAAAACCCGGAGGCTTTTTTGTTTTTGCACTAATTTTAAAATTTCTTTTTGCTAATTGATCACAAGAATTACCTCTAAAAATCTGTGCATTCATTTTCTTATATATTTATTTGAAAATAGTTTCTGACCTTTTATGTAAAAAATTCCTAGAAAATTTGGTTTTTCGAGGTTTAACAAGCTTTAAAAATTTTAGTAATTTATGAAATGCTTATTCAATGCACAGTTTTGTTAAATATATTATCCTGAGTGCAAAAATTATTGCTTTAAAGTTGTGTCTTTAATAGAAAAAAATCCTTAGCATTTCCATTAACACAGAAACATTAAAAACTGATCATCGAGAAAAAGCACTTTGAAGTTTTGCTTTTCCATTAGAACACATAGCATGCATGCGTCACTGATAACTTTTTAAATAATTTAGCTAGAGCAATGGTTTTTTTTCCGAGTGTTTTAAATAACTTTTGCTTTTGAAATAAGCAATAAAAAATGTTTTGGTCTTTTGGTCATTTTTGAGGTACTGTGACCCCTTAAGCGTGTTACACATGGCTGATTCTATTATAACCTAAGTTCCTATGAATAATTCCTATAATGTACCAAATATAGTGTGACAAAAATTTGAAAATATATAGGAATACCTCTGGTTAGTATGATCAATTACTTAAAAACCCACATTAAATGAATTAGGACTATGTAAAGGAAAATAAGATTTGTTAGAGCAATATTTGTACAGTAACCCAAAAGTAGTAAAAAATAAATAAATAAATAAAAGGATCGTCATAAACATCGAAAAATCTTACGCTTTAATGTTTTAAAAATGAAAAAGAAAATATTGTTTTAAGAAAGTATTGATTTAAGAAAGTATTGTTTACTTTATGCAACACCCCACCCTCTTTATTTTTTCCTTTTCCGTATGCAATAATGCATAATGTTATTTGCTTGTTTAAATTCTGTTTTTAATTTGAATTATTTTACTCGCTCGAATTTATATGTTTTTTAAAAATATTGGGATAATTTTTCAAGCTTATTCAGTCTGGGTTTTTTACACCTTTTCTTTTTAATTTTACTTTCTTAATTAAGCCATTCTTGTTCCAGATGAGAAATCAGTTGGTTGATAGTCTGTTTGGGTATACTCTTAAATATTGTCCAAAAATTTAAATTTTGCTGAGATACATTTCAGGATCAAAGTTACAAAATCATTGATGGAATGAGACATAAATAGTTTGCATATTATTTTCACTCAGCAATTGGCCAGACAAAACCTTTTTAAATGGGAAACAATCAGTACTTGAAATGTACAACTCATATATCTTAAAAAAATTAAGTTGATAAGAGCAGAATGAAGTTGCAGTAAATGAGGTATTCCTATATACACATGGTTTAGATGAAAATTTAACTATATTATAAAGCAGACTACTTGCATGTATTGCACACCGAGAATGAGAGAGGCATGTCTTTAATACTAATACAATGTAAAAAGTGTCCTTTGATTATTGGTGTGTGTTGTGTACATATAATTCACTATTGGTCATAAAAATTGCTACACTAAGAAGCAAATGTGGTTTGCACAAGAAATTCACATGACAGGAAGAAAATACTGTGATATGCAAATAATTATATTTTCAACTCATTCACATTTATCCTCTTCAGTCCCAGTTGAAGGTACACATATGTGTACCTTCCAAGTTTTTATTTATATTTGGTTTCAAAGTAAATTATAACGAAAAAAAACTATGTATTGTAAAATCTAAGATTGTAGCATTTATTTTTCACCAATCCCAATTTTTTTTCTAAATATTATTCAGACCTAGCAAAGGTTTAAAAACTTGAAATTGAAATGGTTGAAAAAATCAGGACTGAAGAGGATAATAGATGGCACTAGTGCTACTTACAATGTGTGAAGTGAAATAAATTGAATAGCCGGTTTCTCACACACAACTTGAATTTGAGCCTCACTTACTTCGGAAAAAGTTGTTGCATTTGAGCTTTTCTTACCTAGGGAAAAAGTGTTGCAATACCTTGTGTATGATGAACAAATGCTTAACATTATGTTTTTTCTCACACACAAGTTTCTCACACACAACTTGAATTTGAGCCTCACTTACTTCGGAAAAAGTTGTTGCATTTGAGCTTTTCTTACCTAGGGAAAAGGCAGGGCCGTGCTTAGGGGGTGGCAAACTGTGCCACCGCACAGGGCCGCTAAAAATATTTTGAAATTTTGGGGCCGCTAAAATATTACTTGAAAACAGAATATTTTTGTGTGTGCGTGAGGAAAAAAACTTTGAAAAAAAAAACCACTTTTTTCTTCAAACTTTCAAAATATATAAAATACAAACCGCTCTTGGTGGTATGGCCAATTCTTCAATTCGTTTCTTATGCAAAGGTAAACTTGTTTTTTGGAAAAAGTCAGCAAATATAAATCTTATTTTCTGCCTCTACTCAGCGATGGGACATTCTAAAGCTGTATGTTGAAAATTTTAATGTATAGACTATTGCCAAAAGATTGGAATGCCGAATCGAAAGTATCAAAGATATTAGATTTCAAATTGGCGGATATTTAGGATAAATAAATTGAAATATCTGAAACTGGAACTGAGTCAAAATGCAAAACTGAAGCGAACGCTCTTGCAGGGGCGATTTTTTATTTTATATTTTTATTACTTACCCTTTACTGCATACCGTGGTTTACATCTGTTGAATACAAAATTTCAGTCTTTAACTAGCTGCCAGGGCAGCTAGATTAGCTTCCTGCGGCATGCTGATGCATAACGTCCCCCCTCTCTAACTTTTACCTCATTCTGAAATTATATTATTTGATATAATTTAATGTTCATTCGATTTCAAGACATACCACGCACGTGGCCCGGCGTTGCACGGGCACTTCGTGCCCTGAAAGTAGTGAGAAAAAAATTTAAAGAAACTACTCCCCGCCAAGGCGGCTCGCTTACAGGCGCTTCACGCCTTTACTTTTTTCCTATATAAAAAAATCATTCGAATTATTGAGATGCTTCACGCCTTCAAGATGGTGAGGAAAGTTTCAGTAAGTTCAGGTCGCTCAAAGAAAAAAAGCAGACATAGATACTCAGTTTTTAATATAAGTAGATGGCTCTTCAACAAATAAATGTTTCAAAATATTACCAGTAGCTAGCGATAAAAATTCTACGTAAGTGGTCCGCTTATGAGTTTCGTGTTTGATTTAGTTAAGCCTTCATTCAAAATTCTCATTATCATTGTTATCACCGTTTCATAGCAACGACGGTTTGCAAGAATGGATTTCATATTTAATCATTTATTAGGCTTAATCGCTTTAAATTTGACTACTTATTAATTGATATCTTCGCTAATTAAAATCGTATAATTATATCAATTGAAACTAAAGAAGCTTGAAAAATTACCTATCTATCGGTACCTGGTTCGACTTTCAGTTCATTAGCGTTCAGGAGAAAGAAGCGTGACATAGAAAGATAGTTAGAAAGAAAGATAGTTAGAAAGAAAGATAGTGAGAAAGATACTCAGTTTTTAATATAAGTAGACTAGCTGCGTGGCCCGGCGTTGCACGGGCTGTAATGTAGTGAAGGCAGTTTGAGAAAACTACTCGCCACCAAGGCGGCTCGCCTTTAAAGTAATGAGAAAAGTTTAAACAGTTTACTCGCCGTCAAGGCGGCTCGCCTTTACAGTAGCGAGGAAAGTTTCAATAAACTACTCGCCGCCAAGGCGGCTCGCCTTTACAGTACCAAGGAAAAGTTTAATAAACTACTCCCCGCTAAAGCGGCTCGCTAAAAAGCTTTCCTGCATCAAAGAATCAATCGAATTATTTGCACATGCTTCCTCAAAAATAAAGACGATGTCAAGTAGCGCATACTTAGCACTCTCCCTAAATAACAAATAAAATTCCTTTCCAAAAAAAAAATATCTCTAAACTGCTTTCTTCTAAAATTAATTGCAAAATTCTAAACGAAAAAGTTCTTTTAATATTTGGATCGCAGCCAAAAAAAGCCCCTTCTAAAAACAGCAATTGCAATTTTATTTAAAAACACATTTTCAAAATGGCACCAGAGAAAAATATGTCATTAATAATTAGAATAAAAACAATTGTTAGAACTTTGTTATAACAACGCATTCAAAATGACAATGGAAAAAAATAACACTCTTTCATTTTAAAAAGTTCAATTTAATTAACGTTTTAATTTAAAATCGCAACGGAAAGAAATAAATATCTTGGAATTTTAAATAGTTCAATAATTTAATTAACGTTTTAATTCAAAATGGCAACGGTAGGAAATAAATATCTTGGAATTTTAAACAGTTCAATAATTTAATTAACGTTTTTATTCAAATGGCAACGGTAAGAAATAAATGTCTTGGACGTTTAATCATTTTTTAGGCTTAATCGCTTTAAACTTGACTACTTATTAATTGATATCTTCGCTAATTAAAATCGTATAATCATATAGATTGAAACTAATGAAGCCTGAAAAATTACCTATCTATCGGTACCTGGTTCGACTTTCAGTTCATTGGCGTTCAGGAGAAATAAGCGTGACATAGAAAGATAGAAAGATAGTTAGATACTCAGTTTTTAATATAAGTAGACTAGCTGCCAGGGCAGCTAGATTAGCTTCCTGCGGCATGTTGATGCAGAACGTCCCCCCTCTCTAACTTTTACCTCATTCTGAAGTTTTATTTGATATAATTTAATGTTCATTCGATTTCAAGACGTACCACGAACGTGGCCCGGCGTTGCACGGGCACTTCGTGCCCTGAAAGTAGTGAGGAAAATGTCAAGAAACTACTCCCCGCCAAGGCGGCTCGCTAACAGGCGCTTCACGCCTTTACTTTTTTCCTGTATAAAAAAAATCATTCGAATTATTGAGATGCTTCGCGCCTTCAAGATGGTGAGGAAAGTTTCAGTAAGTTCAGCTCAGGCGCGGATCCAGAGTGGGGTCATGGGGATCATGACCCCCCCCCCCCTTAACCGACCAAATATAGCAAAAAATTGCATTTTTGGGACTTATTTTACGAAAAAACTTCCAAACCACCCCATTTTTGCACAAAAATTGCACTTTGACCCCCCCTTTCCGAAAATGACCCCCTCCTTAACCAGAAGCTGGATCCGCCCTTGGTTCAGCTCGCTCAAAGGAGAAAAAGCAGACATTGATACTCAGTTTTTAATATAAGTAGATGGCTCTTCAACAAATGAATGTTTCAAAATATTACAAGTAGCTAGCGATAAAAATACTATGTAAGTCGCCCGCTTATGAGTTTCGTGTTTGATTTAGTTAAGCCTTCATTCAAAATTCTCATTTTCATTTTTATTATTGTTTCATGGCATGGCAACCACGTTTTGCAATGCAAGAATGGATTTCATATTTAATCATTTATTAGGCTTAATCGCTTTAAACTTGACTACTTATTAATTGATATCTTCGCTAATTAAAATCGTATAATTATATAGATTGAAACTAATGAAGCTTGAAAAATTACCTATCTATCGGTACCTGGTTCGACTTTCAGTTCATTGGCGTTCAGGAGAAAGAAGCGTGACATAGAAAGATAGTTAGAAAGAAAGATAGTTAGAAAGAAAGATAGTTAGAAAGATAGTTAGAAAGATACTCAGTTTTTAATATAAGTAGATTCTGAAACATTTATGGAGTTTAACCTGAATCTCCCCTAACATCATCGAAATCATCTAAAATTACTTTTTTTTTTTTTTTTTTTTTTTTTTTTTTTTTTGAACTATGCCGAAAATTTGTGGGAAAAAAATTTTTGGATTTGTGTTCTCCAACTTCTTTTGTCCTGGCATCATCAGAGATCGTCTAAAAATTGCTTTTTTTTTTTTTTTTGGAATTACAATTTCAAAAAATGTTTCAGGGAGGAGTTCCGAACAACATTTCTGTCCCAAATGTCATCAAAGACAGACTGAAATTGACAGATTGAATTTGCCAATCCTCTCCACACCCCCTTTTTTTTTTGTATTAAATTCCAAAACATTTCCGGAGAGATTAGCTCTCACCCCAACGAAAACATTTTAAAAAAAAAATCGTAAAATGTCATATTTTGCGATTAAATATCGTAAAAGTGCCGACGTAGGAAAATGAATAAATAAAAAAATTTTTAGTTATCGAATATTAAAACAAATTTCGCACAGGGCCGCTAAAACTCTAAGCACGCCCCTGGGAAAAGGTGTTGCAATACCTTGTGTATGATGAACAAATGCTTAACATTATGTTTTTTACTTCGGTACAGTTTGAATTACAAGGTGTGTAAGTATGAAACCGGAATTTTTCTACAGAAAAAATACGTTTATTGTAATGATATGATACAAAGTACTAGAGATGAGTTCGGGCTCACTTTTGAAGGCCCGAGTCCGCCCGAGCCCGAGAATTTTTAATCCGAGCCCGCCCGAGCCCGAGTGATATTGTCTTGTTTTGAGCCCGACCCGGCCCGAGCCCGAGTGCATCAAACATCAATATATATATTTTTAATTTCCATTTGGGATGCACTGCCATATGGTATATCGTGATAGCAATCGCAAATATATTATAAGTGTATCAATATATTATAAGTCCCCCCCCCCCCCATGACTATTTACAACACTCCTTCCAGATTCGTAGGAATTTTGTCAACAGTCAACCTTCAATCAGAGAAAAACGTTTTATGACTTCTGTCTCTTAATGGCCTTTCAAGCACCACGGGGGTTTGCGGCATTTGTCCCCACATTCTACTGACCATTTACACCCCAGCTCAGCAGATCACTTGCTTTCCGATGCGCGGAAGCTGAGAAACGATGTGTGGGAGTGGGAGATAAGGTGATAGATATCATTTCTCTGAAACTCTTCCTGAACAAACCAATTCTACCATTCCACGAAGAAAAACTGTTCTCACTCTCTTTAAGTTCCCCAATATTTTATTCCGCGAACGTTGTATTTGAATAAAAACTAACTATCGAAAAATGAGATCGAGCCCGAAAGCTGCTTGAAGCTAAATGGCCCGAGTCCGTCTCGGGCTCGGGCTCGGGCCGAGCCCGGCTCATCTCTACAAAGTACCTTATTCAAAGTATTGTCCGTCGCTATCTATACATTTTTGCCATCTTTCTGGCAATTTGGATTCCACGCCAAAAGAACTGTTGATCTTTTGAGGCAAACCAGCCATCGAGCCATTTTTGTACAGCTTCGTAAGAAATCAAGCGCTGCTCAGCAAGTACGTGTCCCATCGATGCAAAAAAGTAATAATCAGATGAGGCAAAGTCCGGTGAGTAAGCCGCATGCAAAAGAATTTCACAAAGGAACGACTCTAACGTTTCCTGGACCCGTTTTCCTTTGTGTGCTGGTGCATTGTCATGCAGCAAAATCACCTTGTGTTGTCTTTGCTGGTATTCTGGTCGTTTTGCACTCAAAGCTCGATTCAAATTGGTCATTTGTTGTCAGTACCATTCAGTATTGACAGTTTCCCCAGGTTTCAGCAGCTCGTAGTAGATTACGCCCTTCTGGTCCCACCATACACACAGCATTGTCTTTCGTCCGTAGTGGTTTGGTCTTGCCGTCAATGTTGATGGTCACCTGGAGTAACCCATGACTTTTTGCGCTTAGAATTCTCGAAATATATCCACTTTTCATCGCCAGTCACAATTCTACGGAGAAATGACTTTCTTTTGAACCTGGCAAGCAGCATTTCGCATGCTGTTTTACGGTTTTCCCGTGTCTTTCGTTGAGTTCATGTGGAACTCATTTCCCCACCTTTTGTATCTTTCCCATAGCTTTCAACCGAAGGGAGATGACTTCTCGGGTCACATTTAACTGATCCGCCAGTTGTTGCTGTGTTTGAGCATCGTCTTCGTCCAACAAGGCTTGCAGGTCAGCGTCTTCAAACTTTTCCGGTGGTCTTCCACGTTCTTCGTTCCTCACGTCAAAATCGCCACTTCTGAACCGTTTGAACCACTAGAAACACTGTGTTTTACCGAAAGCATGCTCACCATACGCCTCCACAAGCATTCGATGAGATTCGGCTGCGGTTTTCTTCAGATGAAAACAGAAAACTAGTGATGTCCGCAAATCGTAATTTGTTGGCACAAAACTCGACATGTTTATCTCTAATAAACTAATGCTACTGAATGAAACACGTGTTATTGTGAGTTGAAAATCTTTGTCTGATATCAATACAACAACAAGACACTGCTGACGTGATGAGTCGGTAACTACATCGACATCTAGCGCCACCTATGGGAAATTCCGGTTTCATACTTACACACCTGGTATAATCCATTGGGATTGTGGTTTATTGTATTAAACAGTATTGCTGCAGGCAAAGGTCAAAATTGTATGACTGTCTACAGCCTACAGAGTTATTGGGTCCAGGAATCACAAGGTACGCCCTTCTGTACCTAAGAGCCCTCTGTTACTAATATCTGACATGACAGAAATATTGGATTATATTGCTATGTTGTGAGCCTCGAGTTAAGAAATAGGATCATTTACAATACAACATAAGTCTGTATGAATATTTTTACAATATTTGTATCAACATGAAATATCAGCTTGGCAGCTATGGCTTCAGCTACTTTTGATGCTGCATCACACATGGAAGTGCTTTCAATAGTGTGATCAACGGCAGACTTGGAAGCAAGAATGACGTGACAAGTTTTTAGACAAATCCAGACTATTTACAACATCATGAATATTGCTCCTACCACTCTGTATGGTTTAGCAATATAGTCGAGAACACCCATTAGATATCATTAAACCCATCAACTAAAGTGATGGTAAGAGAAGCTAGTGGGCACACTTCTAGTCACATTTTGTTCCCACTGACAGTATTTACAATAGCTATTATATTTTTGGAGAGTAAAGGCCTATAGTTCTGACTGTTTTTCAAGCCCTGCAAACGGCAAGTTTTATCTGGATAATGCACTGTTGCATGTATGGACCTTCTTCCTCAATGCATAAACTGTTCAGCTGCTCTTCTGAGCTTGCTTTCAATAGAAAATGTCTGCTTAATAGCTATCAAACGCCACTCACAACTGTAGACAAATAAGGTATCACGGTAAAAAGCTGCATGAGTGCACAAAACGCAAACGTCTGTTTGCGTTTTGTGTGCCTGGCAGCCACGGACGCTTCCATCTGAAAAAGGGGAGTTAGGTTTTGGATGCGCACTACCTGATGCCTTCAGCTTTTGTTCGCTTGCTACTTCCTCGTTGCTTTTCCCCCCTATTTCGAGAAAGTCCAAAGAGACTTGGCGCGTGCGCAGATGCGGTGGAGGTCGTACGAAAAGATTTTAGACAGTAGCTAGCTATCAGGGTTGGCAAAGGTGGACCCAGCCCAGAAAAACCTGCCTGAGTTTTTTTGGGTTTTTGTTAGTTTCTAAGTTATCAACAAATATAGTCAATAATAATATCTCATCTAAATTATACATAAAAAATAAGTGAGAAATCAGGCTTATTTGAGATAATTTTTCTTAGAGTAATTATTTTTTTTATAAAATAATTATTATTTCTTCAATTTTCAAGTCATTGTCCAGAAAATTTTCCTAACTATGATACTACTTTTTTTTGCAAAATACTTATTATTATTATTATTCCTTTATTTTTTGATAGCAAACTTCAAATTTTAAAATAAATTGAAAATGAACCATTGATAAACTTCATGTAGATGGAAAAAATTGCTTAATTAATGTTTTATGATAATTTTGATTCAACACAGAAGTCAAATAATGACAAAATACTGCAATTTTTGCTTTTATTCTGGAGAAAGAAAAATAAAGTTTTGCTCTTCATTTCTTCTAACCCTACTGCATTTAGTATATGATGATTTTCAAGTGCTATATTATAGAGGTACCATACCACTGACTTGAAGCACTAAACCCTTTCTTTGATTTAAAAAAAAAATAAAGAAAATACGTCCCCACGCAGTTTATTACTACTAAAATATTATGACAAGCATATATTAATAAATTTATAATTCTTGCTAAGTTCTGATGTTAACCTAGTTTTTTCTTCAGATTATTTCAAAAAAAAAGTCAATTAAGAGTCCCCACTCCCTCCCTCCCCCATCTGAAAATAATCAGTTCTGGTTTAGAAAATATTAAGGGGGGACTTCCCTTATCTCACACCTATCATTGAAATATGCCTTATAAAAAACATGCAAATGATATGACTAGATATTGAAGCAGGCTACTCAATGAGAAAAGATTATTATTTCTATTAAACAAGTGCAAATGGTTTTAATTTTTTAATGGTATAAATTTAAGTTTATGAAACTTTCACACTCTAAATATTCCTGAATTTGTAGGAAAGCCCATTTGTAACAGTTCTTCTATTTTGTAAAAGACAAGTGATAAAAGTTCATAGCTGAAACCATTGTCCAAAGCTTCTTAAATATACACATTAAATATTACAATTTGGTTGATGATATTATTAATTGATATTGTTAATAATATTAATTATTAATCAATTGACATTGATTAAATGCAACTCAGAACTTTAACTTAATAAATATATTTTTATATGAATGAATGCATACATTATATATCAATACCCGCATAAGAAATAAAATTTTAACGAACAAAAACCCAGGTGGGTTGGATTTTTGTAGAAAAACCCAGGTTTTTGCCAACCCTGCTAGCTGTACTTGCACATGCCACTCGATCTCCGTTTGACTCAAAGACCCAGGTGTACGTGCTATTGTTGTTGCCAAAGATGATTGCTCTGGGTACTGATTTCTCAGAGAACCTATGCTTCCACATTTTTTTTAAATTTCATTACTTGTTAATGTTATTTCTAGAACAATATGTAGTTCAGTAAATATCGTTTTGATATTAGCATTTTTTCCTGGTGTAGCTATTTTAATGGCTAGTAGTGTACATATAATTGCAGCTTGTTATTTTATTTAATATATTTTTTAATGGAAGAAACATTACACCAAAGAACTATTTTTATAGAAGTATATGAATAACCGAAAATGCTTATTTTTTAAATATATTTTTAAAAATAAATAAAGATTGTATATTGATAATGTAACCAGCTGTATATATTATTATAATTGTGATTACATTGTGATAAAACACTGGATGGCATCAAGACAAATATTTATGATATAAAGTTTCTTAAAAATTACTTTAGTTAATTTCAGTTTCATATTTAGTTTGAATGTTACCTTTTTCGTAACATAAAATACAGTAATGAAAGTTGTCAAGGTGTAGATGATGTTTATTAAATCTATATATATATATATATATATATATATACATTTTTACCAAAGATGTTTTTTCATATCTTTTCGTATACTTAATGTAAATGCTGATAAAACAGTATGCAATGTTAAAAAATAAATGAAAGGTACTTCATGATGATTTTCACTAATCTTCTTAATGACGTCTTCATAGTCCATTGAGTTGAAAGTGTGATGTTTTTTTTACCCATCTCTAGTTTAATCATCTCTCTTAGTTTAACACAGGGGTGGCCAACCTTTTTAGGGAGAGTGCCACTGTTTGGAGAGAAAAAGCTCAGCGTGCCACTTTGTATTTTTCCAAAAAAACTGAATTTTTTTGAAAAGTTAAAAATAGGTTATTTGTTGACTATGTAATTCTTCTCTAAATAAAACTTGTTTTCTCATAAATCTGAGAAATTGAAATCTAAATGATAGTGAAGATAAAACAAGTCCGAACTCAAGAGTTATCGTTAATAAACACTTTTATAGGCTCTGTCAGTTGGCTTATGCTTAAAATAGAAACAAATAACATCAAACATTCTATTCTAAAAAATAAGCAGTCTGTACTTAATGTGGTTTATGAGTCTGTATCTTTTTTACCAAGTCTTTAATTTTAGGATTAGTTCTAGAGAAGGTATTTAGATTTTTCTGCATTCATAACAAAAAGTATTTGTTTAGAAGCGTATTTTGAACAAAATATACAACAGCACCAGACGGCTAGTGTGTAAATGAGAAAAAAATTTTGTTGATACAAATTTCCTAATTTCTATATAACGTGGATGACCTTCTGTTGAAGTAAACTCTTATTCTTGATGACCAATGCAAAAGGTCAGCAATTCCGATTTCGATTTCAGAAGGGTAACAAGTAGTGTCTTGCAGAGAAATAGACAAAGAATGCAAATATCAGAATTTTTTTTATCATCCTGAAAATCATCAAACTTAACCCTGAATGAATACTTAAAATAGGTGTAAAATTTTCTCCATGTATCATCGTAAAATTACTAAATTTGTTTTGTTACTTTCAGTATTAATTTTTAATGTTTTATTCTTTTTTCTCGAAAGTAGAGAGTTCATCATAAAAGAATGAATTCTCGAAAGTTTCATCATAAAAGAATGTAGATGGCCTATACTTGTTTAGGAAACTTTTTTAAGTACAATCTTAAATTTGAATTACTTAAACGCCGGATAATAAGAGATAACTTAGCTAAATTCGATTGCTAATTTTCATTCATAAGTAGCAAGTCTCCATTGTTTTCCTTCCAGATATTTTAAAAATCACATTTCCTAAAATTCTAAAATCTAATGACTATTTTTCCTTTGGACAGCTATTGCAGGTTTCAATGAAGGAGTAACTTGCCATACTCTCCTCTTTCTCCTGGGAAAAATCACAAAACATTCAGAGCTCTAATTCGCAGTTTGTTAATAGAGTGAACTCTACAAGGTCACAACCAGAGAAAAAGTTTCATTCCTTGGCAAGGAGTTTGTGATGGAAAATTCGATGATACTTTTGAAGTGTTTTTCCCAAATTAGTTTTGAGTAATGTAACAAAAACAATTTAAGGGTCTTCAGTTGTACAACCATATCGAAAGTTGTCCAATCTGGTTTCTTAATTTAAGTTGCAGAGAACTTTTTTTTCAAATTTCATCACCCGTAGCTGAAACTATTGCAGATCAAGAATCCATTCTGCAGCATCGAAAGTTTCATTCGTGACAAGCACAAATATGCTTTACAAAGCATTGTCTGTAACATCACAGCTTCCGTTGGATGTTCGAATCCATCGCTAAGTACTTTGCTTCAATATTGTAGTTCAGACAATTTGTGAGCCAGCCTCCTGACACTTAATCGTCATGATGTCACATTTATCAGTTTAAGGATTATAGTTTCTAACAATATTTTTGAGATCGACATTTTTTCCTCAATTTTAGAAATTTTTCAAAAAGTCTTTGCGTGCCACTCTTACTACTCTGCCGTGCCACATTGTGGCACGCGTGCCGCGGGTTGGACACCGCTGGTTTAACAAGTAGTGGAATGGTAAAATATGTACAGTTTGTAGCACCATCTATGTAAAAAAAATTTATCACGTAATAATTTACCTAATGTATAAATAAGTGTACTAATACAAATAGGAAGAACATAGTTTAGAAAACCATTGTAGACATTATTTCTCTAGTTTTAATGCATTTAGGAACTCGATATTTCGTTTTTTAAAATCATTTACTTGGAAGACTCAAATATAAAGAAAGTTCTAGTCTTTTCCAATCCTATGTATTTGTTATTTTCAACAGAACGAATTCAAATTGTGAAAATATTTTCTTCTAACACATTTCAGTAATAAAAACTTTGTCATGAAAATCAATGTTTATTGACTGTTCCATGAGTCATATGGGGGATTTTTTTAATTATATCCAGATCAAAAAAGTTCTTTGAAAGGTGAAAGCTTGATTAAATTTGATTATAAGGGCACAGAGTTGTGTGGATATTTTATGTTTTGTATGCACCTTTTTATTATTGCTCTGATATGATTTATTAGGGGCAAGTTGGTATAATTTCTTGCCATCCATGCCGGTAGTAATAATAAAATCATCATTTTCATTTTCTTCTTGTTTTGAAACATCATTGCTTTTACAGTTGCAGCGCTTAAAACCTTTTTCTGAACGCTTTCCATGTTTCGCCATTTTCAACGACGACGAAATTGAAAAAAAAATATTAATAAGAACAAACTTAGACTTTTTCTATTTTAGAAAAACTTTGTACAATCAGCAAACATAACATTCAAGAAATAATAAGTTTGCAAATTTGTAATTTATCCCTAAAGCTTTGCTGGTAATTTTGCATCAATTGGATTTTATATTTTCCAATTATATGTATATAAAATTTATGAAAACATTTGGGGAAAAAGTTTAGTTTTGAAAAAAAAAAAAAACATTTAGTTTCTGGTATCTTAAATGTTAAACTTAATTATTTAACCATGCATTGATATTATAATTTGCTTGTTGCTATAGCTTATTAAAAATAACTACTACTGAAAATAGCTTTTTTTCCTTCAAATCTTGTTTAAAATAATAGCACCAAGCACATAATATCGACAAAACAGGGAAGTTTTTGCTCTATTTTTTCTACCATTTTAAAAATAAACATCTTCACCAGTTTCTAATAAAGAACATTCTTTTAAAATATCTTTGGAAAATATATTTTTTTTTTTTATATAAATAATATATCAGGGCTGCTGTAGAGTCCAAGTCGGAATAATTTTAGGGTAAAGGAGTCTGGGGTTTTGCAATCCAGCTGTCAGAGCTGGTTACAGGGTTGGCAAAAACCCGGGTTTTTGTATGTTCAAATTCTATTTCTTATGCGGGTATTGATATATAATGTATGCATTCATTCATATAAAATATATTTATTAAGTTAAAGTTCTGAATTACATTTAATCAATGTCAATGGATTAATAATTAATATTATTAATATCAATTAATAATATCATTACCGAATTGTAATATTTAATGTGTATATTTAAGAAGCTTTGGACAATGGTTTCAGCAATAAACTTTTATCACTTGTCTTTTACAAAATAGAAGAACTGTTGCAAATGGGCTTTCCTACAAATACAGGAATATTTAGAGTGTGAAAGTTTCAAAAACTTAAATTTCTACCATTAAAAATTAAAACTATTAATAGATATAAGCCTCTTTTCTCATTAAATAGCCTGCTTCAATATCTAGTCATGACATTTGCATGTTTTTTATAAGGCATATTTCAACAATAAGTGTGTGTCTGAGAGATAGGAGACCCTCCCTCCTATTTTCAAAACCAAAGCTGATTAATTTCAGATGGGGGGGGGGGGACTCTTAATCGATGTTTTCTTGAAATAATCTTAAGAAAAAACTAGGTTAACATTAGAACTTTGCAAGAATTACAAATTTATTAATAAATGCTTGTCATAATATTTTAGTAGTAATAAATTGCGTGGGGACGCATTTTCCTTGTTTTTTTTAAATCAAAGAAGGGGTTTAGTGCTTCAAGTCAGTGGTATGGTACCTCTATAATATAGCACTTGAAAATCATCATATACTAAATGCAGTAGGGTTAGAAGAAATGAAGAGCAAAACTTTATTTTTCTTGCTCCAGAATAAAAGCAAAAATTGCAGTAGCAACTATTCCATGCAAAAATTTCAACTTCGAGAAGTACAAATTCACGGACGTAAAGGAAAAATTAGTTAAGATTTATAAATATTATCACAAAAACAAAAGTGAATGATGTTATGATTTGTTATGATTTTTTTCAATGCGTAAATCACTTGAAATATGTTTCATTCATTATTTTTATTTTGGCATTATTTGACTGTGTTGAATCAAAATTATCACAAAACATTAATTAAGCAACTTTTTCCATCTACAAGAAGTTTATCAATGGTTCATTATCAATTTATTTTAAAATGTGAATTTTGCTATCAAAAAATAAATAAATAATAATAAGTATTTTGCAACAAAAAGTAGCATCATAGCTTGAAAAATTTTCTGGACGATGATTTGAAAATTAAAGAAATAATAATTTTATAAAATAAATAATCTAAGAAAAATTCAAATAAACCCCGATTTCTTACTTATTTTTTATGTATAATTTAGATGAGATTATTATTGACTATATTTGTTGATAACTTAGAAATTAACAAAAACCCACTTTTAACAAAAACCCGGGCAGGTTTTTGTTGGTGGAACCGCCCAGAAAAACCCGGGCGGGTTGTTCTGGGCTGGGTCCACCTTTGCCAACCCTGGCTGGTCATCCCTCAAATACTGCAGCCCTGGCAAATAATTGGGGCTGGATTTACATATAAGCAAAACAAGCTATTACTTAGCACTCCTAATTGCTTTTAAAAAAATTTCATGCTTCCTTAAAAAAAAAAAAATACTGGAAAAACTATTCAATTTTCAAGTGCTTCTTTGAAAACCTTGATTTTTTAAAATTTATAATAAATGCAAAGGGAGATGCCAAAATGTGCCTAGTTCAGCTCCTGCATCAAAAAATAAAAATCATAAGTTCATTCAGTTTCTGTATTTTTTGTGCAGGGTAATTTTTTTTATGACCCACGTGTTTCATATCTGGCTGTTAATTTAATCCAATATTCAATATTTTTGAAGTTTGTTTGCTTTTATCTTAATTCTTCTGCATACTTATCAATCTATGTTGCACAGGATAAAAATATTACTTACATTCTTTTGCATTTTATTCATATTTGAAGGAGAGGATAAAAGTTGCAATGAAAATTAAATCTATAGTTTTTTAAAACTAAAAATAGGTGTTTCTAGCAAAGTTAGAACAATTCTGTAGAAACTATACAATATTAAAATTTCAGAGGCTTAAAAGTGCAAATAAGTTCTTTAAATAGTTTTATTTGTTCTAGAGTCAAGTATAGTTAAAGCAACCCTGCTTATATTTCAACTTTTCTACAATCGGTTCTAGAATTCTGGGGTAAATTGAATGAATACATGTAGTGAAATTTACAGGATAAAATGACAAAAAAATAGATAAATTTAAGCATGGAATGATTTATTCAACATGAACACCAATTTACACAGAAACAAATTAGTAAAACTTTGATCTACATAGTAGATCACATGAAGAACAATTAGGATTAGTGAATCGCAAGAATTTCGATTTCAAAGAGGAGATCAGCATTGGGAGTGATACCCCAAGCAGGAAAGCCTTGACTTCCATACCCTTTGTCAGATCTGATGAGAATCTTAGCAATTTCTCCTAACTGCATTGTGAGGCAGCCTTCATCCCAACCTATAAATTTAAAGCAAAAATTCAGAAAAATATGAACAACGATGCATAAATCTTTCTTCGACCTTTGCAATGTCAATCAAATTTCAGGGTTGCCACAGGAAAAATGTTACAAAAAAGTAGCAAAAGTCACCTAAAAATACTAAAAAAGTTGCAAAAAAGTTGCCTTCAAAATAAAAAAAAGTTGCAAAAAAAGTAGCCACGAAAAAAAAAAGGTGCAAAGAAGCTGAATAGAAACATGTGACAAGTTAAACTGAATCATGAGTAATGCTTTAAAACAAGTTCAGAAAATAGACATATTTTGAACTAATGCATCAGATTAAAGGTACAAATGAGGGAAAAAAAACAACAAAAGAGTACAATCGAGGTTGCTTACTTTACAAGACGGCTGTCATTCAAAAGAAAAAATAATAATATACTCATATAAATACAGAAAAATTGCTCCGAAAATCTATGTTTTTGGTTTTTTACAGAACAATGATTCTATCAAAGTAGTTTTCCTTTTGTTCACTAAGAAATTTAATTTATTTTCTTCATCTTCATGCTCTCTTTCCCTATTCCTCAACTTTATACTGCTGAGCTATTCTAATACTTTCAATGCCTTTTGCTTCAATAGCTGATTTTAGCCTCTGGTTTGCCTGTTTAAAAAGTACATCAGCTGATTTTTGAGTTTCGGTTCTCTATTTACTAATTTGACTTTTTCTTCTAAATTTTTAACAGATCCCTTCAAACTTGACAGCTTTTTTTTTCTATTTTTCTTTGTTTCAACTTTTCTTCATTTTCGTTTCCTAATCTCACACTTGCTCTTCCTTCTCTTTCTTCTGGTCTTCGAGGTAGAACTGGTATGATTTGCATGCACCATAAGCTAAATTTAAAAGTTCCTTATCAATTTGGAATTGTGCAACTGTAGAATGGTGCTTCAGAGCATCTTATAATAAGCCTGTCATTCTATACACGTTCTGACATCAAAGATTTATCTTCCGATAGAGCTATCCTGGATATTGAACTTCACTATTACCATGAGGCTAAATGTGACTAAAAATGAATGTTTCTTTCTCTGATGAAAATTATTAAAATTTGGGTGGCTTAGATGGATTATAATTCTATTAGCTTGACTAGAGAAAATATTTGATGAGCATAAGCTGTGCTACTTTTACCATTAAAATCTGGCTTAGTTGGGACACTGTTTCCGAAGAGGCTCAAGCACAATTCTTTTTTTTTTTGGGGGGGGGGGGGCATTTCGATTCAGTTGTTTGTCTACTTAGCTGTCACATGCTGTTTTTGACCCAAGTAGAAATCTTGTAGGATTAAGGGGTGAATCGCCAGTTTGAGCAGTTTTTACAATTCCTTCATCCTTAAGAAATATAATTTTTCTTGGCCTTTTTGATCAATACACATGTCTGAATTTGCTCTCCACAAAGTAAAAAACAATGTACTATCATACTAGGGCCAACTTAAAAGACGAAAAATCAGCAAAGTGGATTCATTTCCAAATTTCGGCTTCTGAACTTTCTCCTCTTCTTTACACAAGAACTACAGAGATATAGAAGTTTGATTATTCATTCAGCAATCTCTGCACCTTAAAGTCGAAGCAAAAAGTCCCACCTTTCCTCCAACAATTACTTTCAAGTTGCATAAAATCTGACTTTTGTCTAAACTTTTGCAACAGCAAAAAAAAAAATGTTTTTTGTAATTTCCGATTTTTGTTTCGGTTATTTTTTTAAAAACTCCACACACGTATTTGGGACAATATCGTCTACCTGCAGCAGAAATTTAAAAGCATTTTGCTGAATAGTTTTCTTTTTATTCATATATTTGCATTTTGTCTACTCTTTTGCATCGCACTGTATAAGGTTTCAGCTTTTGGAAAAGCGTAGATATCAGTAATGTACGAAGAATACAAAATAATTCCATACAAGATTGACTTTTGTTTTCGCATCACTTAAGCCACGCCTAACTTGTTGATTGGATGCAGTGGATCGGTGCAGCCCATAACGTCTATTTAGAAAAGGTTTTATTCTTGAAATGAAAATTATTTAAAACCATAGGTGAAAGAAAATCTCCAGGTGTTTCAAAAGAAAACTTACATCAGGGGGGAAAAAGTCTCCAAAAAAGCAGATTCAGTGAAAAAAAGTAGCTTTTTGGCCTGTTTTTGCATAAAAAAGTAGCTAAAGTCGCCTTGTGTCCAAAAAAGTAGCAAAAAGTAGCATTTAAGTATCCTGTGGCAACCCTGAATTTGGTGAGAGAGGTAGGAGTAGATATTTCATATTTTCTATTGAAGGATTGAAACGGGAGGGATCATTTTTACTTTCATGTTACACGAGAAATTTAGTACATGCTTAAAGTACAAAGTTGAGTGTTGACACAACGTCCTGTCAGACAATATAAGAGATGGAAAGATACTCCTATTTTGTTTCACATCATTATCGTTATTATAACTAATATTTTTGTAGGGTAGAATGTCATACATCTTATCATGACAGAGAAAGATTACAAGGTTAGAGATTGCTTGTGGTCCATAATCAGTGTTAGAATTAAGAGTTTGTTAGTCACATTCTGCGACCAATGTTTTTTATTCTATTCCTAGATTTCCAACCTTAGGTGCCAAATTTGACACCTAAAGCTTTAAATCACATTGAAGCTTTCCTTTCCTGTGATTAAGACCAGTGATTGATCCAATTTGAAGATTTTTTTATACAATCCATTTTGTCATTAAAATATCATTTCCTTTTCTATATTTTATAAATATGCAATCCCCAGTATGTTATGTAGCATACAACAATGCATTTAGACAGTCTATTAAATGATGTTTTTAAATTCTGATTTTGAAATTCGAGTCATTAAAACTGGCGCTAAGTTGTTCGTTTTGATGCTTAGAAATTTGTATGAGTTGTCATCATGTCGCCTAGATTTCAATTCTTATTTCTAATACTGTCCATAATAATTTAGCAAATTTAAGGGCTGTAGGTGCTAAGAGGTCTATATAGGCGAATATTTTTTTTTTTTTTTATTGAGAGCTTCCTCATAACACATGAAGATGTATCTATACACAGATATTAATTATATAAATAAAAAAAAAAAATCACTAAAGTGCTAACTTTAAAAGGAACTAAATTATGCCACGTTTTGAGAGGAAGAAGTGTGATGTTATCCTTTTTATAACAGTATGCTTCTGAAAAAAAAAGCATAACATATGAAAGCGTGATGATTTAAAATTCATTGAGAAAAAACTGACATATTAAGGGCAGCCCTAAACGATAAATGAACACACTAAAAAATCTTATTTGTCAAAACCAAAATGTTTGAATGCAAGGGATCAGGAAAACCAAATTTGGCAAAAAGTTAGCAATGCTTCTTCTTAAACTAATGAAAAAAAAGCTTCAAGTGAACAGATGCAATTTAATGTTAGTATAAGATGAATTAATCAGCAGACTTAATTTACCCCACCTAATCCGCAACTGACAATAATTAACCTGGCACTTTTAAGTTTAATTGTTTTAAGAAAACAACCCTCCCCACATAATTAATTACCTTGTCACATAAAATTTTGGGAAAATGAAGTTGAATTCTTTTAAATAACATTGAAAATGCAATTAATAGCATGGGAGAAATACAAAACAATGTTTACTTTTAAACTGAAAATGGAATTTCTATCATTTTACTAATGATCAAAAATTACAAGAAAGAAGACCATAAAATAGGGTAGTTGTGACCTATTGAATATCCCTTTTTTAACTACTAGATATTGTTAAGAGGCTTACAAAACACAAAAATTCACCATTGCCGAATTTTAAAACACAACGGTTGATTCTTAATGATTTTTTTAAAAACCCACGCGCAAAAAAAAGCGCGCCTTGAAACCGAAACCCGTGACGTCAGAGGGCAGTAACTTTCAGCCTTTCATCCATAAAAATTGGATTTTTGCTATATTATCGTTTCATTGCGGGATTTTCTCCTTCCGTAATCAATACCTTAAAGTCTACTAATTCACTATTTAAAGCTGGATTTATCAAAGAGCACTCCAATACCCTGCTAGGGGTGATTGTTTTGATATTTTTTGGCGAAATCCGTAGTCAAATTTTTAGAACGCATCACTTGGCGAGAAAAAAAACTTACGGCAGTGTAGAGCGAACAACAGTGCGGAAGCCGGAGAAACCGGTTTCTCGCGCTCCTCGCATCTAAAGCTTCTCGCTCTTTCTTCGCCTTAGTGGAAAGTTCAAAAGCGCCAACGAATGCCCAGTGACGTCACAGCCGCTTGAAATTTAAAAATTATTTTTAAAAAAATTACTTGTCGCAGCGCAAAAATTTTTTCGCCGTTGATGTTCATGTCTGTTGCTCTATCATATAAAAATAAATCGAAAACTACCCTATTGTTTTTACTGAACTTTCTCATTCACAACAAGTTATATTGAACAAAAAAACAATTTTCACTTAATTGCTGTTAGGCAGGGTGTAAAAAAATCAATGATTTTTTCAAAAAAATCGGATTTTTTTGATTTAAATCAGATTTTTTTGATTTAAATCGGATTTTTTTTATTTTTTTTTAAATTAGAAATTTCAGTTATTAATTAATTTTTATTTGTATACAACTTACCTTTAAGTTTTTAAAAATACAAAAACACCTTTGAAGTAAAGCTTCACCAGTAAGAAACCCAGAAAAAAGTGTTAGGAGCCAATCTAAAAATAATCCTGTCTACTAGCTAGGATAAAAATCAAATGGGGCAGGAAGCTCAACCCAATCCTCACTTCATTCAGCCCCCCCCCCCCCTTCTTTATTTTGCTTTTGTTTTGTAAAGCTGGAATATGTTCCATTTCAGCCACTAATAAAGACTGCCCCCCCCCCCCCCGTTTAATAAAAAATAAAAACACATATCATGAATTTTCCTCTTAAAAAAGCATATTAAACATCAAAAATGTGAAAAATCAGATTCCTGCCGCGGATGCAAAGAGATTGCAGTTTTCAAAGTGATGGCATCAAAAGCATAAGAATGGAATGTAAACGATCTTTTTACAATTGCATTTTAAAGGTCTATGATAAACATATTAGAAATGTCTGTTAACACAATTAATGCAAAAATAAAATGAAACGATCCATTCAGCATTTAACATTTAGACTCACAAAAGATCAGTTAATTTTGCTTTAAAAAATTTAAAATAGCGATGTGAACAAAAATTAAAGCAAATTTTCATTTATTTGCCTCCTAATAAAGAGTAATAGCTTGAAAATAAGTAAAATTCGATTTTCATATCGGATGCAGAGATCACATTTTTCAAAATGAAAGCATCAGAAGAAAAAAACGGTAAATTAATAATTTATTAAAGTCAAATAATTTTAGAGTTACATTTCATCAGGTTTATATGATGAATGTCATTAATAATCACCGACATATTCGCCGAAAATACGGAAGAAAAAATTCGGTAGGGAGACGTAACAAAACAGACAATACCGAACTTCCAATATTAACAGACGAAAAAATACATTAATTCCTGAATATAACCAAAACACCACCCTTGTAAGCATCAAAAAAAATCCAGACAATTTTCTGCCAAAATAAGGTCAAAACGTTGCACCAAAGAGGTCAGATGGCGATAATTTTAAATAGCTGATCACTCTACCAGAAGCAATCCCATTTTTTCTCTAACCCTAGCTATCTGTTTGCAGTTCTAAATTCATTTCGCAGATAATTGCTATAATTATTATTTCCTTTTTGTTTAAGTCAAGAGCAGGGAGAAAAATCCTTACTCTGCATTTCCAGAGAAATCTATAACAGCAACATCGCAGCAAGCCATTTTGATTTGCATATGATAAAACAAACAAGCAGAACTAGTAAAGCAAAACAACTACCTTTTTTAAGTTGTTAATTTCTTTAAAAGAAACCAACAAAAAGTGCTACACATTAAAGTATTTATCGCTTGCCCAAAGTATGGCAGGCAGGAAGTGCCGACTTTTTTTTTTTGCAAAATTGTCGGATAAGCGATTGGCTTCTTTAACTTCAGAAAAGGCTTAAAGTTGTGGGCTTCTTTCACAAAAGTATGCTATGCGTTATTTTTATTTCAGATTTGCTTCTTGAATGAATAATGTGTGAAATGTGTTTTGTTTGATCAGCATTTTGTGAAAGGTTGGTTTTGCTTGATCGTATTTTTGTGAAGGGTTGGTTTTGCATGATCGTATTTTTGTGAAGGGTCCGTTAACGGACCCGAATTTCCTCTGGCAAGAACCCTGAATTTGTTCCTTTTTAACATGCTCATTAAGTCTAAACTGTCTTTTTACCACACATCAATCTTTGCGGACACAACTAATAGTACAATACAGGCTGCAGAGAAGGAAATTTTTGTCATCACTAAATATTGAAAGATTATTAATGAACATGCTAAATATTTGTGTTGATAGATACAATCAATAAAAAGAAATTCAAAGTAGGTAATTACTTAAATGAAAAATCTACTTTCTTTCTAAATCTCTTTGGTATAAGTTTAAAATTGAATGGTAACTTAATTTTTTGATACAAATGTGGTCTAAAAGTAGTCTTGAAATTTATTAAAGAATGAAATTGTCTCGACTATTTCATAAATTAAAGAAAAAAAAGTGAAACTTTAAAGTAAACTCAAGTTTCAAAACTACAGAAAGCAAAACTGAGTTTAAATAGGAGACTTCCCCCTCTTTCAAAATAAATTTATCAGAATCGATTTCATTGCTTTAAAAAAACAATGTCCATTTGAATGTATGAGCTTTTTAACAGTTAAATATAACAAGAACATTACCTCGAATAACTTTGCCCAATCCAACTTGGAATGTAAATGGCTGTTGGCCAGGATCCTTGGTACTAAAATAAATTCAAATAAATTACTTTACATTGAAACAATTTAAATTACATATTTTTTTTTAATATAAACTACTTAGGAGCAGTGGCGTACCTAGGGGTTGGCAGAAATGGCTTTTTAATTATTAAAAATAACAATTTTATAACCTAGACTACATTAATAAATATAAAGTACAAACTGAAATTTCAAAAAAAAAAAAAAAAGATTAAAATTAAAAAACCTGATTAAATTTTTGAAAACTATTTTTTTTTAATTCTTTCAAATAACTCATGATTTTTTTACACTCAACCCAGCACGAGTCATGTTTTTTTTTTACCTGCAAATTGTGAACAACGACATTAGACTATTGTTATCCTGCAAATGAATAGTACTTAAACTTATCCATTGCAAGACAAGGTGCCATGGCATTGAGATTTTCCCCTTTTAACAAATCCATGATAACGTGTTTAACCCTCTGGAGATCCAGTTCGAACGTAATTACCAGAATCATGTAGCTCTTTGATTTTTCCCAATTTTAATTTCCAAACATTTTAAATACTAAATGATGCAAGTCCTGTTTGCATTACATGAATAAGTAACAATTTAAAACAAAAGAAAAAATGAGTTGTAAAATACATATATTTACATCTTTGTTTCAGTTTTTATACAGCAAACTCCAGATTATCTGAAGAATAAGGTGCTAGGGTAAAAGGATAAGCAAATTCCCCTGATAATTAGCAATATAGATAAAAAACACTAATGTATACAATGCAATCTCTTAAAAATGAATAACATTTGCAAATATTCAAACTATAACACAAAATCACAACAGTACATAAAATTTGGATAAAAAACTAAAAAAAGATTGCTCATTATTACAAACAAGTTTACACACATGTGCCAGTAAATCGTGCAAATAGATCGGGGTTGGCAAGTTTTTGACAGTCGGAGGTTTTATCCGGTTTTAACCGTGGTTTTTACCGTCATGTCAAAAACCCCTTTTTGACATGGTTTTTGACATAATTGTCAAAAACCTAAATTTATGTCCAAAACATGTTTAATTTTGATATTGATAATCAAAATACATTTTCAAATGAATTTTACAATTTCTGATTTCAGACACTGAAGTAAACTTTTGGAATCTTAGGTTATTGAAATAAAGTAATAAGCAATCCTAAACATAATTGAAGGGCTCGGGAGTAAATAATGGTAACTAGCATTTTAAAAAATCAAATATATGGCTTTTGAATATGGTTTTATTGCTTTGAGAATTTACTGTAACAGGTTTTTTTTATTTTAAAAATGAAGTGGGTACATTAATTAAGTGCTGTGTGTCTTGGGTATACTTAATAAATTTTTACAAGTGATTTTTTTTTTAATTTTAATTTGAAAGTCCGATTTTTAAAATTTGTCCGATACCATTATTTACTCTCGAGCCCTTCAATTGGGATACTACAAGATGCTTACATGTGGAAAATAAAATAAATGAATGAGCTACTATCATTATAGAATAAAAATTAATTATAAATAACAGTGTATTAAAACATAAACCTAATTACAATTTATAAATTTTAGAAAGCAGAAATTGCATAGTGTTTATTTGCCTGGTATTATTTGTAGACTTACATACATAAAATAAACCATCTTAAGTTAACAGTTACTTAAGGTATTTAGTCCCAATCTAAATCGTTTTTCCCGCGGAGCATGCAATAACAAAAGACCAGTTTTGATGCTTTTTGGACGCCAAGTCTATTTCTGAGTTTAGAATGTATACGAGTCTGAAACTCGAGAAGATTCTCCCGATAGACGCTGAGCTACATGGGCTGGAATGTAATTGTACCATCAGCTGTACAAATTCGGCAGAGATGTTGTTTTTTTTAAACTTTTCCACCATGTTTTTGCTGGGATATTCTGAACTACAAAGTAGCTACCGGGATAAGGGGCAGATTCGGCTTCAAATCCAATTAAATGCTCAAAAGAAATTTGGTTGGATTTCAAGCAACCATTTTCGAGCTATTTCCTTTTGCTCATCATTTAGGATTTCTCCTTTATATATTGGGTGCAGTAGGTACGCCAAATAGTGAAATGGTTGAAGATATGAAGAGAGGCGTTTCATTACAGCATCATGATGTGGAGAAAGACTAGAATTCTCTGCTAGGGAATGTCATACTCGACAGACATCAGCCAGTGTTGCGTCGTCTCCTTGTACCATATTTCGGGTATCTGCTAATGGCTTCAGTTGTACTTGCAATTCTTTGACTTGCTGGTACAACAAAACTGAATTTAAACAAAACTTCTTTAAAAACTAGATTTAAGTTTTAATATTTGTAACTTTTTCACGGCATTACAAGTTAATTTAAAAGAATGCGAATTAATTTTTCTTAAATTTATTAATTTAATTTTAATTAAACTTGATTGATAAGATAACTAATTGATAGTTATTAAGACATTTAAACAAAACTACTCTAAAATTTGAATTTAAGTTCTAATATTTGTAACTTTTTTTCACTCCATAACAAGTTAATTTAAAAGAATGTGAATTTTCATTAAATTTATTAATTTAATTTTTATTAAACTTGATTGATAAGATAACTAATTGATAGTTATATAAACATTTAAAAACAAAACTACTTTAAAAGCTGTATTTAAGTTTCAATATTTAACTTTTTTCACAATAAAACAAGTTAGTTTAAAAGAATGAGAAATAATTTTCATTAAATTTATTAATTTAATGCTTATTAAACTTGATTGATAAGATGTATAAATTTTTATTTAAGATTTTTCAGGATGAGAAACCTTACATGTTTATAAAAAATCTCAATAACCATTGTATTTGAGTTTTAGATAGGTTTTCGACAGGTTTTTGACGTTTTCGACAGGTTTTCGACGTTTTTGACAGGTTTTCGACGGGTTTTCGACAGGTTTTCGACATGTCATGTCAAAAACTGGTTTTTGACGTCAAAAACCCAACCCTGAAATAGATTAACTAAAACAAATCAAACTAAGGACCCCAAAATGTATAGGGGGAAGGGATTTTTTCAAGCAAAACTGGTATGATCATTCATGTACCTCTGTAACTGGAGTAAATTTAATGAAAATAAGCAGTCGTTAGTTCAGGGTTGCCACAGGCTACTTAAATACTACTTTTTGCTGCTTTTTTTGACTCTAGGCGACTTAGGAGACTTTTTTTGATCACAAACAGGCTAAAAAGCAACTTATTTTCACTGGAGCTACTTTTTTGGAGACTTCTTCTTTTTTTCCAACTCAGGTTTTCATTCGAAAATCTTGATTTTTTTTTTCACGCTATTTGATTTTATTTATTAATTTGAAACCCATTATTTTTTTATTCTCATTTCTTTGTCACCTTAAAAAAGATGCCTTTTACTATGGACAGATTAACTATTATTTTTTTAATAACAATCATAGGAAGCAGTTTAGGATTTTGGAATAACCTCTTCGCTACTTTGGTTTTTGGGTAAAAAGTGATTTGCTCAATAGTCATAGCTACTGAGGAAGGGGGGTAGATCTATTTATTAGATATATATTGTGGAAAAATAGACTCAAAGTTTGGTAGAATGAAGGAACTGAATTATTTAAGACTTTTCTTTAGCTGAATTTTAATGATCAACAACTGATTAGGTAAAAATTTATTTTTAGGAACTAACAGACATCAAGCACGAGCTTCGCCAAAAATTCTACACTGTTAGAGATTTCAATAACTTTGCACAACTTGTAATTTCAATTATTTTAGAATTTAACAGCTATTTTAACATAAGCTAACTAAAGCATATTAAATCCATGTAGTTTTTTTTTCAACCTTAACTTTTTTTTTATCGATTGTAATTACTTTTTTGGTGGGAACAGTTGAACTATGTGAAAGTTGAAGTAACTCATTGATTAATATTTTTAGAATTTATGATTAAATAGAGGAAAATCATACAAAGTGATGTAAATTGAACACGGGTATCAGAGGTGTATTGTTTAAAGTTTTTCTTTATTTTAAAAAGCTCATTTATGTGCAATTTTCAAGTTTGTATGGTCTTTTACTTTGCGAAAAATGAGAATCCTTTTGCACAATTTTTGGTAGTTTTTTTTTTTTTTTTTGAGCATGCATCAAAGCTTTGTTAAAAGACAAGTAAATAAAATTTATTCCTATTTTTACTGAAAACAATTTTGAAAATTAAAAAAAAAAACTCTGTTTTAAGCATCATTATTCACTTGCCACAAAACGTACTGAATCGCTGATTCAATGTTGTCAAGTTTTGTAATATTAGCATTATATTTCTGATTTTTTTCAAGGAACGAAGTACAAGTTAACATTATGATTAAGAGCGCTCTATCTCTCCACTTCAGACTGCCATCACAACTTCTCCCTCACACCATCTCATGTTGCAAAACCAATATGTGGAGTATTACATTATAGTTATCCAGATTGTGAATCATATCAGCAAATAAAGTGCCGATATCAGTTTGCCGGTAAAGTGAATTAAAGCAAGTTGCTAAAGTTAAGGAAGAAAATAAAAAAATGTTAAAACAAAAGAAAGTAATCAAAAAAAAAAAAATGCTGAACTGAAAAAGGTAGTCAAGAAATCAGAAGAAAAAATAAATTTAGTATCAAGTTTCTGGCAAAAGTACTGCTGTACTTTCAAGGTCCTAGTTAATGTTTAACTAGTTCTTGCAACAAAAGACTACATAATTTTTCACACTGATAATGTTGCTCTACTGTAGGGGTGCACAACCTGCGGCCCGCGGGCCAAATGCGGCCCGCCGCGTAGAGATGTGTGGCCCGCGAGTGCATTTGATTTTTTGTGGTGAAAAACGGGAAAAAAATTTTTTTTTTTTTTTTGAAAACAAAAAAGAAACTTTTTTTTTTTCAACTTAGAGAGGAAAGAAAAAGCAAAAAGGTTTTGCTCATTGTATTTTAAACTACACACACCGAATAAAAAAGCTCCTAAATTCGTTTGAAGAAAGGTTTTAGAACTTTGTAGGGAAAAAGAGTAGATCAGAAAATTTCAATTTTCAATTATGAACCAGTGGACAGCATACCCTTTATAGCTTCTTGGCATTGATTCAGCAAAACTAATAATTGTTATAGTAACAACCACGACAAAAAAAAAAAAAAAATAACGCCATTTTGGAAAAGGTTAGATTTTTTAAATATTTCATTGCTCAAGTTCTGTTTCCAACTTGAATGACAAAATCTTACTAATTTGACTTTTATATGCTAAATGCTCAGCAATTTGGGCATATTTTCATGTGATTTTTCGATGCCACGTGCAAAGTGCACTTTGAATGTTTACATGTAATTTTTCAGCAATCTTTTAGCATCGGCTTCCAGGTTACGATATTTCTTCTTATTTTTGGAGTAATGCACGAAACAAATCATACTGAGCAAGAATACAAACTTATTTTTCGAAACAAATGTGAGCTTTTTTTTTTAACCACGATTTTTTAATTTTTGCACTCACTGCGTGGCGAATGGATATTTTTTGATCTAAAACACGTAAAAATTAAATTATTTGGTGCTCTTGTTAATGAAGCTTCTGAAAGAGATGGAGTTAGTTACCTTGCTGGCCTCTGATATATACAAATGAAGTTTCTAATAGTTTTGACTTTTGGAGTTCTAAATATCTTTACATCCATGATTAATCAATATAAAGAAAAATGCAAGCATGTTTAGAATTTAAACTATCAACAATGAACCCATATATAAAAATTGGTACATAAATTTCAATCTCAGCCATCCAATTGCTAATTTTGATTTCATGGCATTTCCCTGAATTTTTAGAAAAATAATGTTTGTAAATTTTTGTATCATGATTCCTTTTTTGTTAAGTCATCATTTTGTTTGATATTCATATTATATCCAGCTAATGGTAGAATTTTGTATTTGCACAGTGTCCTAGTTCCATTGGAACTGTTGGCAGTTTTGCCAAAAGTTTTTTTTTTGGATCTTATTGTGCTCAAATTACATATTGATTTGGTACTGCTGAATAAAATGTTTGATTTCTTTAGTTTTAATAAGTGATAAAGTTCAACATTATTAAAGCACAAAGTTGCAAAAATATTGCAGACATGTAACACCTTTTTCAAAACATGCAAAGTTTTAAGCCTCTGATGGCTAAGCAACTTTAATGAGAACATCTGCTTAGTATCCATGAGATCAAAACCTTTCTTCACTAAAAAAGGTTTAACTTTTCACTGTGAGTCATGTATTATGAAATATTTTGTAGTTTCATGTTTTAATAAAGTTGGTATTTTTTCCCAACAAGTCATTTAGTAAAAATATTCAAATTTCAATTACAACTTTTCGTACAATATTAACATCAGCAAAGTACTGGTGTATGCTGCCAGGCCCATCAGTTTTCTTAATTTTCCATGGGGCAAAGGATATGTACTCAATGCAAATAATGTAGCAAAATATATTCAAAATTAAAAAAAAAAAAAAAAAAACAAAAAACATGACTTTCTCCGAGTTTGTGAGGGGGTGTAATTACCCTTCACGATCTCTCCAAATGATGGGCTGGCATGCGGCCCTCAAATGGAGCTCCTGCTACGTATGTGGCCCTTCACTGAAAAAGGTTGTGCACCCCTACTCTACTGCATCCTCGTAACAGCTATTGGCAGTATTTTATTTAAAGTTTGGTTTATTTTCTTGATTTTTCATTGTGTTCTCATCAAAATAGTTGAATAGAATTAACTAGTCATGGGGTGGGGGGGGGGGACGGCACTCCCTTTTTTAATAAGTTGTGGCGTTTTTTTTTTGTAATTGCACATTCAGTTTAAATTCTTCAGCAAAACATATGAGGACTTTTTACAAATGATAAATTTTCATCTGTACTTTATTTCTTACTTCATTTATCTGATCTTGAATATTGTTTTCTTGAAAATTTTTCTATTTTGGGGGGTACTTTTTTGCAACTTTTTAAATTTTTGGGACTACTTTTTTGCGACTTTTTTATAAGTTTTTGGCTACTTTTGCTACTTTTTTGATTATTTTTTCCTGTGGCAACCCTGTTAGTTGCATTATGCGATTGAAATTTTTTATTTTATGCTTAGATTTCCAAAACTAGGTACCATATTTGACGCCCTAAGTTTTGACCACGTTGATGCTTTTCTTTCCCCACTCACTGTAATTAAGACCCGAAGATCAATTTGCACAGTAATTTTCAAATACAATCAATTCTGTCCCTAAAAATAATCGTAATTGCATATTTTATAATTTGCGATGGGTAGTATGTATAGCATACAATAAGGCATATCGGTAATGTATTTAATTTTTTTGAAACTATACTCAGATGCACATATTTGATTCAAAATGGCACTTGGTTGTTTGTTTTGATGCCTAAAAATATTAACTAGGCACTGTCATTAAGCCTACACTCTAATTCTTATTTTGGTACTTATCCGTTAGCCGAGAGCAAGCGAAAAATTGCCAAATAATGTAGAATTCCGCCAATTTCTTACAACCATATTTGTTTGCCATTGAGCCTTGCTTTATATTTATCATTCTCTTCGCTTGGCAACATTTAATTATTTGCTTGTTCCAGGCTAAGGAATAAGTACCCTTATTTCTAACATTAATAAGTAACGCAAATCTAAAGCAGTAAGAAGCATTGCTTAGTCAGGTTTAAATGACCTTGAAAGGTTTGGAGTCATTTAAAAAAGAAGAGGGAAGAAAGAACATGAATGTCAAAAAAGGAATATTTTATACTTGTTAAATTAAAACATGTGTACTTATCTACATTTAGTTAATCAATGCCTTCTTTTTTTAATGTAAGGGACCAATGAGAGGATAACCGGGTGTTTAACTATATTTGACAAATCAATATCTATCAGTAACAAAGAGAAAGATAAGTTTTATTAGTTCAAAATAAATGAAATAGAAAATACATGCAGGATCAGAAAATGAATGCAAGCTGGTTTTGCACTTCTGAAATGCCTCTAAATGTAAAATGAAGAGAGTTTTATTGAAAGAAAGATACCATTTTTTACCTCTATCAGAGCAATTATTAGCCTTATTTTTTTTTACTGAATACTAAAATAAGTTTCAGCATGAGAAGAAAAACAGTAAAACTCACTTGAAAATAAAATTGATTGGAATCTAGAGACTATAATGTTGAACATTAAGTTTTTAAGTAATCATATATACACCCAAGATGAAACCTATAAAAAAATTCAGAGGTATTATTTTAAGAGAAATAGAAGAAAGTTAATATCATGCAATAAACCATTATCTTGGTTTTATGTATGAAAGTAAACAAAACATTTGCTATGTCAGAAAACATACGAAATAACAAAACATGCATAAAGCTTAGAGCTAAACTCGTGCTCTTTTGCTCCTAATATGAATGAAAGCTTTAATTAGTAAGTGCATGCTTTATAAAGAGGGAAAAACACTTTAACAGAGAAGCTCTTTCTCACACCTTAATGTGAATATTTTTGAAAGTGACACATCTCTATTTCATACCTTTCTAAAACTTTTTGCAAAAAAAAAAAAAAAAAGACAACATCATACGAATCATATTTCAGTGCTGTGAATGGCTTATCTACTTTTAATTAGAGTAAGAATTACCCAATTTAAAAAGACATCTAAAGATTCTGACAGCAAAATAATGCAGCGTAATAAGTGCGTAAAAAAATCCTAATTTTAAATTTACCAAATGAAGCGGTTTTACGTTATTGCCATTTTATTACAAACATATCACTTGCTGAAAAATATCGATAAACCGCTAGTATGTGAACTGTTACTGAGTGCAGAGGTAAATACCTCATAAGAACTTTTCCTACATACAATTCACTTTTAGAGTCAGAATAGAGGTGTTTTAGGATGTAGTGCGATAGATTTACTATAGTTAGTATTTTGCATCGAAAAATATTTGATGGAATTTCATGGTGGACATGAAGATAAAATTTTAATTTTTCATTACACATTTGCATCTCAGAGTAATTTAGTTCAATTTATGAATTTTAAACACAAGCGGATTTACGTTCGTTGCATTTTTACTTGGTGTAAAGATATATATCTTTTGAAAAGGAATACTCTGCTGCATCATCAACTAAACAGTTGCAATATTTGATATTCGAAAAGCGTAAAAAAAAGAACAAAAGTATTTGCTTAGTTCAACAAGAAATATACAATGCGTGAAACTCGAATTGTTACCTCCAAAATTTTCTTAAGGGATTAGCAAGGCATCCAGTGCAATGAACAGTAATAGTTTGACCACGTTGAGGAATTATTCCATTGCCTTGACGAACTAATTCCTTCGTAACACCGTCACTAACCTGATACACATATGCCATCTTATTTTAGTAATTTTATTTTATACTAAAGTAATTTTTAGATGAAATTATTCAACCACGATGCGGCTTTGTGTGAAAAAACTGAAAATTGCAAGGAGAGGGATGATTGATTGATTGATTGTCATTCCCGTCAACCGGCTTTAATGATGCCACCGTAATTTTTAACTCACTTAAAGCAGTAAAATAACTGGAGTGGTACTGAAGATTTGTCTCACTGACAAAATGTTCCTTTTATCATTCACAGGGGGAAATGAAGCATTTACCACAGAATCTAATAATTTAACTTTATGAATTTAAACTTCACTTATGAATTAAAGCAACTTCATTTCGCATTCCTGGTATCGAGAGGTTAGCTAGTTCTGACTGACTTTTCACCCCAGGGTCCTAAGGCCCCTATATATACGAGCCGGCGCATCAAGATTAAGTTTCACCACTTTGGATCCAGCGCGTGTTTGTGTGTTTGAGTAGTTGTCTTTTCTGGCCAGTAATCGCGTTTTGGTCATTTTTCACTGTGAGCAATTATTAGCGGCACGTGGATTTGGCAAAGCTTAGCACTGTGCCAAAACTTTTTTCTTTTAACCCTACTCCGCAACAATGAAAATTTGAAAGTAAAAGTTAAGGAATTGGATCCAAAGTGGTGAAACTTAATCTTGATGCGTCGGCCTATCTATATAGCGGCTCTACAGGGTCCCACCCCAGTAGTGGTGCACCCACGGAATCTCTCCTCTTCTACTTATAGGTGGACCAAAAATAATTCAAATTTGTATTTTAAAGCCTCAATATCAAAAATCTCAGAGGAGAACTCCCGCTTTCTAGCCACTTATAAAAACCTATAAAACTTTAATGTATGCTTATTTTTAACCTTAAATTTCAAAATGTAAATAAAGATAATCAAGATGTATCAAAGTTCCTCTTAGAACTTCAAGCCCCCCTCTCAGACAAAAACCCTGGTGTGCCCACTGTCTTGTACCTAGCATAACTTGTGGTTATCGGTTGGATGGGACCCAGAAGAGCGCTCTGTTCTTTTAATCCAGACCAGAAGCCGAGCAAACCCCTGTCCCAGTACCCTCAGAGTTATTGATTCACTTAGAGGACTTTGTGACCACGACAGGGACCACTGGACCACAAGCATTTTCACGAGAGTAAAGAGTAGTGGGTCCACTGAGCTTGAGGAAGCCTATTTTTTGATCACTGGAATCATGGTTATATGCAATAAAAAGTCATGAAAGTATGCGCATGCAAATATGCACTAAAAATACCTAAAATGTGCACCCAATACTAAGCAATATAAGCTAAAAATAAAAAACATGCACTATTTTTTTTTTTACTCACACCAAAGAAGTTTTGACACCTGAAAGAAAAATAACTGCTCTATTTTTTATTTTGTTACAAAAAAGTTAAAATTGAAAGTTTTGTTCGCAATAAATGCATAGGACCTTTAAAGTCCGTTCATCTTGTCCAAAGAATAATCTAGTACTACAAAACCATAATTTTATGAGCGGTTTGAAAATATAGTTCATTTTAGCAGTAGTTCGATTTAAGTGTGGTCGAATTAACGAGATTTTTTTTTTGGGGGGGGGGGGGTTGAGGGCTTTATACCCGACTACGACACAGCTAAAAGGAAGTGCAATGTTTTAAGAAGTCTGGGTACGTTTGTATGTAATGTAGGGATGATCCACCGTAGCTCCTAAACTATACATCCGTTTTTGATGAATAAGGTGTCAAGTGATTCGTTATTATGACGCGAGTAACATAGGCTAGTTAATTATTTAATTAACTATCTATTAATTATTAGTTTTTCTAATTTCAAGTAGCATTTTAGCCTTATATTAAAGCATTTTTGCTCTAAAATGAGGGCGAAAAAATGCTCGCACAAATAAGTACTATATGTCGATAGAAAGCTGTGATTTTTCTGCATCTGACAAAATTTGTTCGAATGTTCTAAAGTAATTAGAACGTGAGTTACAATTACTTTTAACTCATTATGTAAACTGTATTCATGCTTAAATCTATGCTAGCCTTTAACTGGAAATTCATTGTTAATCACGACTATTGTTGAACCAAAATGCATTGATTAAAATGCAAGTCTAATTTTAAAGCAACATAAAAATGATTTTCACTCATACTAGAACGTAAGAAGTAATATATGATTTTTTTTTTTTTTTTTTTGTCATATCAAAGTTTGAAACAGAAAATTTTACTATAAATAAAGGTTAAAAAAACTAACCCGACCGCAGAAAAAAAGTACTAAAAAGTAGGAAATAAAAAAAAGGTTTTTAAAACTTTAACCTGACTAAATAAAAAGTCACTGAAAGGTAAGAAACAGGGTAGGTGCTATTTGATATCATCGTATAATTAAGTAGAACAAGACATTTGATATGTTAACTATTCTTATTTTCATATTTCTTTTGTTCTATAGGAGAATTCTGTCAGTTTTACATTAATAACATTATAACTCAATTCAAATGCAGTAGTCGGGAGTTGTCAACAACAGAGAAACAGTTTGATGGAATAACATTATAATCTAATTTACCATTTTTGTGTATCCAACTAATATGCTTGAATGAGTATCAAGCTAAAATGCATGCTTGTTATAGTTTACAACGCTCGACTACAACATTTGAATTGAAATATAATGTTATAAATGTACTGTCTAACTTTTTTCGCGAAACCTCCGTCGAATCTGCGCACGCGCCAAGTCTCTTCAGACTGTCTCGAAATAGGGGGAAATGCAACGAGGAAGTAGCAAGCGAGCAAAAACTGAAGGCATCGGAAAGTGCGCAGCCTAAACTTATCTCCCCTTTTTCAAATGGAAGCATCTGTGGCTGCCAGGCGCACAATATGCAAACAGACATTAGAACTGACAGAAGATTCCAATAAAACTAGAGAAATAAGAATAGTTAACACATCAAATGACTTATTTTACTTAATTATACGATGATATCAAATAGCACCTACCCTGTTTCTTACCTTTCAGTTGTTTTTAGGTAGTCGAGTTAAAGTTTTTAAACTTTTTTTTATGTTAGAGACAGTGATCTCTATATAAACTCTGGATAGCGGACTACACCCCGGCCGGTGAAGCCTTTCGACGCCTTTCATGGGGACGATTTGGGTGTAGTTTCAGCCCCCAGCTTGGCTCCTTTATCGCAGATTGGCACAAATTTGGCGTAAATGCTATTTCGCGGGAGCTAGAATTTATTGCTGTTGTTGCGCATTGCGTTATTATATCAGATTTCGAGGATTTCAATTGTATTAAGATTTAGTTTAACAACAGCACATAATGCCAATCTGCAGTGCGTATAATTGCTGTTATAAGTATGAAAAATTTCAAAATTTTGAGATATTTTTTACATGCTACCCGACGAATTTTTGGTACTTTAATTATGTGTTAACATTTATGTTGCTCTTTTATACCGTGTAAAATTCACATTAAAAAAATTTAAAAAATCTATATACATATAAATATCTATATATTGTTCAGATTTAAAACATTTCTTATACCCGCAAAGTATTTCGTTCTTCTCCAAATTTGTTCTAATTTATTTATTCACCGAAAATCCGGATTTTTTTCCTTAAATATCCAATTATTTTTGGAGAAAAGTAACACATTTTCTCCTGTTTTTTACTTTTGTATATCAGCGTCAAATCCAGTCGATTACAGAAATCGTCTCATTTAAAAATTTTCACTGCTAATCACCCCTTAGTAAAAAAAAAAAAAAAAAATCTGAAATGAAATTTTCAATTGTTTTGCATTTTCTAAATATTTGAACTATTTTGAAAATGGGAATTTATTTTAACATATGCTATCAGTTAGCTCAAATCCGCCTATTTTATTTTTATTTCAAGTTATTTTTCAAACTTAATTTTGGATATTAAATTATTTAGTGGAAACACACTAAATGTCAAGTCTCTAAATCGTTCAAATATTTCTATGGCCTTTTTTTTTTTTTTTTGTCATTAAAAACTTTATTAGTTCTTCTTTTCCTTCCTTTTTTTTAGGAAGAGGGAGGGAGGGGGATGCTTATTACATATGCCTGCAGTTGAAACACGCTGAAGATGAAGTAAATTAATGGTTAAACAGTGGCGGCTGCTTGTATGAAAATGAATCACATTTGCTCAAAACAGTTTTGATTCAATAAAGAGGCTAATTCAATAAAGCTGGATTTTTATCTTTTTTTTTTTTTTTTTTGATAATTTGACTTATTAAAAGCATTTTCCCCTATATTGCTAGAAATCAACGTGTTTGTAGGAAGGGCAAATAAGAATAAAGGAACGCCACTCCCGGAAATATTTATTTAATTTTTTTATCCCCCCCAACCCCCAATGTTATATTATAATGAAAATAATGCAAATTTAAAGTCAATTGGTTTCAAGTCGCGGACAAAGTAGTCCTTCAAAATCTTATATTTTCTCCTTCAAAACTCCTAAAAAACTCCTTCATTTATATCTAAAATTGAGTACGAATCCTGACATATGAGGGTTTAAAACCGAGTTTTTAATTTACTTTTGGGACATTCCATATCTAGTGATCGACAACCCGAGAAAATTTTTCCCTCAAACTTTTGTATTTCTTTAAAATTTGGCTCATCAATTGCACCCTTTTAGGTGATCATAAGTCCCAATTTTTAGAATTTTATCCCTTTTATTTTTTTGTCTATGAGACTGATTTTTGGAAAAACCCTCTTTTTTTTCATGAATGCTTGAACATAAAATGGACCATAACTCAGCACCGCATATAGATAGAACGATTTGGTAAAGAACTTTTTAAAGTACGTTAGTTGCCGTTTAATATAATATGCAACATGATTAATTTAAAAAAAATATTTTTTTAAAAATGAAATTTAAATTTAAATTTCTCTGAAAATAAAAATTTCTTTCAAAAAATTCTGAAAAAACTGTGTATTTCACCATTGTTTGCGCAAAATTTTTGGTTGGGATCTCAATGGGATCTTATTTTTATACATTTTTAAATAAAATTTGACAGGAAAAAAAATGATATTTTTCACATTCTATTTATTTAAATATGAAGTTCTTTTTCTGGTGATAGTCTAAAAAGTAGAAAGTAAACATTATTATACTTAAAGTGAGTTAAAGTGAGCTGGCATGAACTTGTAGGTAGTTCAGTCTCCCCACCCCCCTTCGGCACAACTACTTAAAACTGTTCAAAATGTAAAAAAAAAAAAAAAACTCTTTGAAACAAAATGAATAGTAAATTTATTTAAAGTTGGGTAAATGTGTTTCGTTATAACGAGACGAAGTACCCCCTACCCCTTCCCAAATACACCATTATTATTTTGTAAGTTCAAGATAATTACTTTTAAACAATTATTAATTTTACTCGAAAAGGAATCAATGAACATTTTGAAAAGCACTAATTACACGTAGTGCAAAAAAATATAACTTTATTCACTAGAAAAATTCAATTTTCTTGGTTTCTTAATTTTTTTTCTGCTATTTATTCGTTTATGTACGAAAAAATGTAAAAAATTAATTTTTTGCGTCTTGTTATAGCTAGTCAAACGAATATTGTTTTCTTTTGTCTAGTTATGGTGACCCCAAGTCGGACGAAACTGAATTTCGCTCTTCGCTATGTTGAAAAACGAAACTTGGCGACAAAAATGATCTTCAAAGTTGAGCAAAGATTTTACAATTATTTAAGACAATCCGATATACGGAGAAAAAAATTGACTCTCGTAGCTTTGAAAATGAAGAATGTTTAATCACTTTTTGCGTTTAAACCTTTTGAATATTAAAAATTGGCGTTTTCCCCCGCATTTAAAATTGGGCAAAACGCCGTAGAAGCCAATGTTAAAGGATCTCCGCTGGGGAGTAGTCTCTAGGGTTGCAGGCCTTCATCCTTTCTACCGAGCGGTGACTGGATGTCGTCAATGTTAGAGATTGTCTCATTTCATTTCATGTCATTCCTGAAGAGTAAAACATCTTTTCGACTTCCACAGAATCGCTATGAAGTTAAAAAGCAAGCGAAAACCTCAGCGATATGCTTTGATTTTCCAAAAAGAAAAAATGCCTTTCATGTATTTTTATGTACGAACGTCAAAATATGATAAATTATTCAATCTCACATGCACATATGCATTTGCACACAAACCAGGCTTTAGTGATTAAGTACAATTCGCTTTTAGAATGTTTGTGGGGAATCCAATCATGAAAGCGGTCCCGTCCTTTGGGAATCAGGGGGTGTTGATTTCCAACACGGGTTTTTTTAGAAGTAATTACGAATTTTGCATGCATTTTGCTATTTTACGCAAAAAATGTTTCAAGTTTTTCTCCCTCACCCCCCCCCCCACCCCCCGAAATTTTTTGAAATGACAGGCCTGCTCATGAATAGTTGATCTGTAATTTCAATTTCTCTACTCTCTACAAGAATAATTCAAGATGTCAAATTCAATGCCAATGCTCTCCCCAAGGACGTTGAAAAATATTTTAAGTTTTACGAGCAGCAGCGAACACGCAAGAAATGCTCAACTGAAGTAAGATATAATAAATCTATCAGTAAACTGCGCTGAAATAATATTTTTCGGACTATTTGCAAGAGAATCACGTTCCGTTTGGCTTGCGAAAGCAAGTAGGGAAACCTCATATCTACACAGCGTTTTGGCGATTTGATTCTTTTTATTTTTGTTGATATTTTGTTTTTGATTCAAAACTTTAATGTTTGTTATTTCTCATGTCGTTAACAGAGCAGATACTCATGAACAGCTTATTTAATTATTTTTTTTTTTTTACTCAAAAATATATTTTTCAAGAGGGATAGAAAAATAATACTGACATCTTCTCAGAACCAGACATTTCCATAAGTCATCTCTGAGATATCTAGCGGATAAAAAGTAGATATTATCAAATAAACTAGATATCCATGCAATGTCCACATTGCTGCTTAATATCCAACAGGAGTTGGAAAGGTTGCTGCCCTTGGATAACAGAAGTCTTTGGATATCAACACAAATCTTAGCTGTGATATCCTTTATCCTTGATATTAAGGATTTAAAACAGATTTCCATGACAAATGTGTTACATGTCTATTACATGTGTTAGATATCCCTGAGCGATAGCTATGAAGAGATTTTATACTGTCTGTCCATGAAAACCGTGCCTCACTCGCAAACAGTTCCACTTAAAAAAGGGTAGATGGGTTGCGGATGTTAACTTTCCGAAGTTTTCAACATAAACATGCATTTGCTTATCCTTTTGACGGTGGTTAAATGAAAAAACTGTCATTTTAAAAATGATATACAAACTCAAGCTTGGTTTATAAAGAAAACATTTGTATTGCATTGTCGTGAACTATGTTATTGGAACACTTTAGATACAGTTATAGTCGATTTTTTCCGTTGCGAATGAATCCAATAAAGGCTGGAGTTTGATATTTGTACAAAAGAAACAAAAAAGAAAGAAAAGAAAAAGGATATTTTTTTAAATTTGGTTTTATCCATGTTTGACCCCTCCTTTTCATTACCGTCATGCGTATGTATCGCGTAGAACTGCACACTCTAGTTCCAGAAAAAAGTATGATAAGTTTAAATGAAACTTAAACCGTGTCAACCTTTTTTGCAACAGACACTGCCACCATCCAATGAACAAATTTTCCACAAAATTCTTTCTTCGTAAAATTTGATATTCACAAAAAAAAAAAAAAAAGAATAAATTTCAATAATAATAACAATAATAATAAAACCTCCCTTCTGAGGGAAAAAAATTCCCCCACTCCAGCTCAAATTTTTTATAGAGCCGATTGGTACCATCATCCCCCTTTCCCCCCCCGGGGGGGGGGGTTACCCCAGCGCAAAAATAATTTCGGAATGTCCTCGCGTATACAAAGATTTACTCGTAATTGTATTTCGAGTTTCGGACGATTGAATCGTTAGCTATGCTAATTGGCTAATGTTTGTATGCATTATTATTAAAACTTGGATTTAGACTAAAATATTACGTAGTCAGAAATTATAACCACAACATAGAAACAAACAAATAAGAGGGTAAGGGGGAGAGGAAAATGAAGGCGATACAACCGACTACCTACGACGAGACGAGTTCACAGGGTGTGAAGTATTCTTTAAACATAAATCCACGGTACAGGTACCGATTAGCATTTGTCAGTAATCTATTGAACAGCACATTTCATAGAGATAGGGTTGAACCAGGTGGAAACGCTTCTGCTGTTCCTTTGGGTTATCCGAAAGCAGATAACTCTTTCTCTGATACATTATTGGTCTTTAGAAAGAACTTTAAGGAACACATGCAACAACAATCACACAAATGTTTTGAGATGTTTCTATAATTTTCTCAGGATTCTGTATCTATTGAGGAAATGAATTCGTGTAGTATTCCTTCTCGGAAATGCACGTACCTCCATCTTAAAAAGTAAATAAATAAATAAATAAAATAGTTTAATAGGTAGTAATACAGTAAAAAAATATTTATTTAATTTTTTTTTCTCCTAAGTTTTTTTTTTTTTTTGTCATTATTTTTATGTCCTAAATCTCATTTCTTGCTTTCTTTGAAAAAAAAAAAATACATACATTAATATATCATCACAGAAAATTGCTGCTTTGAAAACTATCTCAAAAAACCTAAGTTTTATTGCTACTCCTTATTAGTACCCCCAGACTAAAGGCGTCGACTACAGAAATGCTTTTCGTTATGGAGAAATTATTTGGACAAACGCTTCAGTATCTCTATAAGTACGAATTTTTAGCATATATCTTTGGTCGTTTTGTTCTCAACGCACTTTTAAGCTTGATCTTGATCTTACTTAAATCACAGAGGAGTGACTTTGAACTAAGGGATGCGAATAAATTTATTTTTCTGGGAAGGGGTTGATTCCTAAAAATCTTTAAATGTAATATATGGTGCTATACTAGGATTAGCTACATAACGCGAGATCAAAACTTTGATGAGGAATGCCTGAAAAACGTTTTGGATGCTCCTTTGCTTGCTCCTTCTTAGCGTGAATCTTGGTTACGCCCATGACCGAGTGGGTGGATAAATCGAGTATTTTTCTTGTACAGCCTGAATGCAAGGCCGTACCCAGAAAAAAATTTCGGGAGGGGCCCAGTTTCGCACATTGCCCAAGCACACATACTTTTGTGTGTGTGTTATGAGTCAAATCTCTATCTGACCCCCCCCCCCCCACGATGTTTGATGTGTGTGTGTGTGTGTTTTTTTTTTTCATTTCTTTATTCTTATTATTTTCTTGAACTGACCTTTATTGGGGGTAGGGGTATCAAGAGAGATATGCAATGAGAACTTTTTTAAGTGGGGTAGAATATCCGTAATTTTAGGGGGTCCGGGGGTAAATTTTTGAAAAAAAGTTTTAAAATTCTGCATTTTGAGGCCTTATATGGGGCAATTGGGACTTCAAAAACATGTTGGAAAAGTAGGCAAACAACAATCTCATAAATTTTCTGCATTCCTTTGCAAATTAAGATTAATCAAAGCATAAAAAAATGTTTAGTTTAACAAACGATTAACATTAAGCGACAGAGAGGAAGGACAAGGGAGGAGAAAAGATTAACACATTATCACTTGCTTACATCGGTTTTCACTATAGTTACATAGTAGTTTTTGATCAGTTCCCCAACTCACCGACAGACACAGCACTTAGTAACATAAAATAACCAATAGTATAAAACACATAAAATTCTTTAAAAGAAATAGTGTAGAGATTTAAAAAATAATTAACGAGAGAGTAATATTCTGGTCATTTAGTTAATTTATAGTTTAATTATTTGATAAGAAATAGGATTGAAGCACTTTTAAAGGAGTTTAAAAAATGTATTTAATGATTTTCAAAGACTCTAGAACAGTTAAAATTCTTTAAAGCATTTCATTTGTACTTTCCAGTCTCTGAGGTTTTAATAGTTGATTGGACAGTCTTACGAAATTGTTAAAACTTTGAAACACACACCTTTTTAGGATTAAAATAGATATTAAAAAATACTTATAACGACAATTTCTTTTTGAATCACTAGTACTGCAGAAAACGAAAAAGAATACAGGTAGGGTAATATTTTTGCTCGTGCTTAACACATTAATAAAGGAATCAATTACAAAGTAACTTCTAAAGTACTGAATTAAGTGTTTAATGAATACCGAATTTTTGGTTGTAATATTTTTATTTTGACAAAATCAACGAGGCCGAAAAATGCAAACACATCATTATTTGTCAGCATATTGTTGAATAAGTAGCTGCTGGCCTACAGTGGCGTAGCTAGGGGTTGGCAGCAGTGGCTCTTGCCACGGGCGCAGCAGCCAGGGAGCGGTATTTTGACCTAATTTTTTTTTTTTTTTTTTGTCAAGTCCAAAGAGACTAAAAGATGAAAATTTGATAGACTCCCCGAGCAGCACAAATCGCGCCTACACTACAACACTAATCATGCAAAATGTGCAACTTTGCTTTGGAAGATTTCGGTTGGATACCCTGATGTTAACTTAAATCTATCTGGCATGATAGAATTTAGTTACATGGGATCTGGAGTCTGTTTAATAGGCTGATCTGAAATCGGTCGGTCTTATCCACTTAAAAGAAATAGAAACAAACCTTTTCTCTTCCCTTCTTTCCAGCCGTTTTCTCCACGATATCCCTTCAAAACTTACATTCAAAAATTACATACTATACTTCGGATATAACATTCTACGATTAAAGAAATTGGTGAACTTTTTTTGAAACCATTTCGGATACAGATTTTTGGAATGCGATTTTATGATAACAGAAAATAACTCCTCTGTTGGTAACAATTTTTCTGTGGCGAAAACAGCGAGAGAATAATATGTATTTCTCATAAACGGGAGGGGGATGTTTCTAAAAAACGACTATTGCAAATTTCGCGATTTTAGACTTTTGTACCAAGAGAATACATTAAATGAAGGTTCTAAAAATGAGTAACACAAGTACAGCGGCGCGCGATTTTAAACAAGTAACGTTTTCAAACACTGTTTGTGCTTCGTTGGCTCAGTATTAGAAGGTTAGACGCTAGGTTAAAAAATAAATTGATAAATAAATCTTTTTTAGCGAGTTTCGATTTCGTATATTGGAAATTTTAAAATTTTATATCTACTTCAATGAAATGCTGTCACTTCTAAACTATATATATAGCACTACTTTGTTCTTTATATTGATTACCGTTTTAGTATAATTGGGAGGAATTGCGCTCGATTTGTAATCACGCTAGTGCAATATGTTTTGAGATCTTTCTATTGTGAAAATAAATAAAAATAAAATAGCTATTGTTTCTCATGTATTAATGATCTAGGAAACGCCAAGTGAATGTTGAGGGAAGATGCGTGTACTCTGCGTTACTTCAGGGGGGAGAGACACTTTTTTAAAACGATACACAAATAAACCCGCTAATCAGTTTTTTTAAAATCATTTTTAATTCGAGCACCGTTGTTGTGGTACCCGCTAATACCTTCATAATTGTTGGCCCATCTTTGTATACACTGTACTTAAAATTAAAAAAAAAAATCTGGTATGGACCCCACACTACTTCCTTTTACGTTAGTAGTTGCTTTAAGTGTTAAAAAAAGTGCTTGGAGTGAGCAAGGTAACAATTCAAATATTTACTCCCTTAATCTGCCACGAAACAATGCAAAAAATATTTTTCAATGGTTAATTTTCTAAGTATTGCTGATTTTAATATCGTTGAGTGAATTTTTCGCAAAATATCGCCATAGCACCAAGTTGAACCCCAATTCAAAAAATAATTTTTTCACCAAATTTGTAGCCAACTTGGCGATATGTCGCCAAGTTGGCGTCAAACACTTGGCGACCAAAAGTTTGGCGACATATCACCAAGTGGTAGCGCCAATTCATATCACTTGAGTCTGCATTGAAATTAACACTGATTTACCCCAAAAAAGGGGTAAAACACCCCCTTGGGAACATTCGAATGCAACCACAAGGGGAGGTGCACAACTAGACCTTCCTCACAGCCTACATACCAAGCTAGAAGCTTCTACGGCACATAGTTTTTGAGTTATGCGACATACAAACATCCGCACATTCGTATATACAGACGTCACGAGAAAACTCGTCGAAATTAACTCGGGGGTGGTTGAAAAGGATTTTTCAACCACAAATTATTTGAAATTTTTAACTGTTGCCAATTTCATTTTACTAACAAATAAAATGTTTGCAATTAATATAAACAAGGCTTTTGCAATGATTTCCAATTTCGCTCATTGATTCTGCATTTGCAGGGTTATTACGATAATTGGGAAATTGGAGCTGTCTCCAATTATTCGGGCGAGTACGTATTTTATTTTGTAACCGGAATTCATAAGATAGATATAGAAGAAAGTTTCGTGACGGCCACGACAGCTAGTTTGAATTAATGTGAAATGATGGGGAAAGGTAGGAACGCCCTGAACTAAAATTGTCGGAAAGACAAAAATTTTTAAGCGAAAAACTTGTAGAAAATAAAAACTTGGATTTTACTCAATAATACGAACAAGCAGACATATCATGCACACAGAAAATAAGAGGGAACACCAAGCAACGTTAAAAATGCTAAAAGAAAGAAAAAAGAGAAAAAAGGTTGCAATATTGTCTAAAAATTTTTCGAATAAATAAATCAAAATGTTTGGAGAAAGGAAATTTGGGAGGTAACAATGACCTCCCATCAGAGCGAGCCCTGGGGGGGGGGGCGCAATTTTTCAAGTTCGCCACGGGCGCTGGGCCTCATAGATACGCTACTGCTGGCCTACAATGGTGCAGTGGTTTCCGAATCTGAGCTCAAATCGCGACTTGCAGTTCCTGGGGGTTGATTATCCAGCAGTGTAAGGGATCATCTCTAGTTGAACTAAATTTTTGTGTGATGAGTGTAATTACATGAAACTAAATTGCTTTGCGTTTGTAAGCAAACGAGCATGTAAACTTTAGGCTGGGTTACAGTGACGTGGTCGTTTGGTGAGATTGGCGATCAATAATAAAGTTGACGGTTTCCTTTTGCTATTTAATGCCAACTTTATTGTTATTTCGTAGTTTGCTTTATTTTCTTGGTGGATTATTTTAAATTAACGGCTTTTGATGGTCTAATTAATTTATTTGGTGGAATGTATTAGTCGAAATTTTGGAATAACTGTAACGATAAGATTTTTATAAACTCTCCACAACCATGTTACTGTAATTTTGCCGACAACGTATCGTGCAACACGAGCAATATGTTTACCTCAAAGTCATCATCTGTACTGTTACCTCTTAAATCAGATCAGGATCGCAGCACTAAAAATTCAAAAAGTTAAATTTCAAAATTCCGCTTCCATTGTATTTCGCCATCGAAACACACGAGAGGAGAACAACCATGGAAGCTAAATTAAATTCTAATCTCTTCGCCCATGAAAACGGACAAGTTGTTCCTGTCTTATCAGACGAGTCGGGGAAAGAGGGGTATAAAACCAGGTCCCGTCGAAAGCAGTCAGCAGAACAGCAGAGCTGCCGCCCTACTTCGAGTCACAGTCGTTGGGACTCGGCGCTGGAAATCATGATTGTCGCTTCTATAATATGGATTTTTTTCGCTTCCGTCCTGCAGTACGGATCGAGTTATATCACGTACATAGAGGTCAGGTTGCCCTTGCCGGTAAGTGTTCAATTATGTCTTAATTTTATTCAACTAATTCAGTGACTGTGGGGTCCTAAAAACTGTTAGGGGGAGAGATATACTCAGAATTTATATCAACCCCTTTCGTCCTGAATTTTATTTCTCAAGTCCCCCCCCCCCCCCCATTATTTTGAATTAGGGGAAATTACAATAATTGGGAAATTGGCACCATAGTCTAATTTTTGCGTGAGTAATTTTTTTTAACAAGATATTTCCCCGCTCTTTGTTTACATATGCAGAGGAAAAACATTCCTGGCGCATATATTGGTGCCAAAGATTTAACGCTAATGACATAAGATCGCCAATTTCCCAGTTATCAAAATCTTTCCTTGTCTTAAACGAAACATAAATAAGTGGGAAATTATATCACAACGTGGAGCATGCGATCTTGGAAAAAAAAATTCCCATTGCAGAAATTACTGTTACCTCTTTTGCATCTTACATATTAATTTGACATTTTAATGGAACTTGTAATGCTTTTTAATGACAAGTTAATTATTTTGCTAATTACTTTGCATTTAACATTTAATTTTTTTGTGGCTTGTTTTGTTCAAAAATTAAATATTTAATTTTAAATTTCACTAATATTGTGTTTAGCAACGGTTGTCAAGCAGGCAGGAGCATGATTTTGATTAATCATATCAAGTATTTTTGAAAACGCGTCAAGTATTCGACACTGGCATTTACATATAAGTGGGCGTGGTTTATTAAAATATGATGTGCATTGAATTTATGCCTTTACGCCCCCTACCCAAAGAAAACTCGAAATGACTGACCTTGCTCCATGTTATGACAACTCATAAAAGTAAGCTAATAAAATTCGAATTAAAAATTTGAGAGAAGAAATAGGCGGTATACTGCTTAGTATGAATAACTTTTAAAATACCCGCCTTCTCTCAATTTTAATTTAAGTTTTATTGGATGTTTTAGTATTAAACTAGATATTTCTAAAAGATCAAGTGAAACTATTTTAAGAACAACTGCAATTTTTGCGAATTGTAATTAAAAAATCAATTACTTTTCTTGTTTTAAACTTTTTAGTGCGAATCAAGCTGATAGAAAATATCGATACTTATGTATTTACTCCACCGCAGCTACAGATTTGGCTGTTAAACCCTTAGAGCCAGGAATACTAAATACCTTTATTTCTTCTCAAAGTTTAAAACAGATTTGGTGGTTTATTTGATGGTTTTTTGACCGTTTTAGATAACTGCGCGTGCAAACAACAATCAGTAAAAAAAAAGAACTGCAAAATAAACCACCAAATTTGTCTTAACCGCCAAATCTATAGCTGCAGTGGAGTTAATCCGTAAGTACCAAAAAATCTTTAGATTTAAAAATCATTTTTTACATTTTATCTGTGTATTTTATTCTCTTGGTACTTTTTAAGGTGGCGTTACAGAAAATTGTTCAAAACTCATCGCACGCAGTGTGGTGAACATTGAACATACAATATACGATGCGAAAAAAAAAGCTGTCGTAAATAGCAACTGTGCATAAACAGCAATAAGGGCAGTTTTTCCGCGCAATGGAACGAGGCCAAGCGGTCAAAATTCGACTGAAATTATCCGCGAGGAACCATTCAAGTAAGAAAAGACAATGCAAGAACGAGTTGAGCCGCAGATAGACCGTGACCTTTGAGCGGGCATTATTCAGATATCTCACTACATACTTTGATTGACCAGTCGTTGCCAGAACGCGTTCTTTTCTGTACAAAAAGGAGGGTGATTTCAGTTTCGTGATGGTCATCGTAATTCTCGGAATTGTTGGAAACTATTTTAGTGAGTTTATGTGTTCGGCCGGGGAGTTATGAGCTATAGAGACCAGTGGCGAAGCGAGAAATTTTTCAAGGGGGGTGTCATTGGAAAATTTTCGAAATAAAAGGTAGAAAAACGGGATTCCAGGCCCCGTACATGTGTATTCATACATATTATTTTCTTACTTCATAGGGATATAGAAAATATCATATAGAAAATATCTAAGAAGTGACTCAAAAGTTATAATGGAAGGCCACCATGAACTCCCCATTCCGATTTAAGCTCCATTTTTATGAAATAACATGAAAAAAAAGTATATTTTGAAGAATATTCAGATTTTATTTTTGGTGAAATAAACCAATCATTGAGTAAAACAATCATTTTTCCACTGAACATTATTTTTTAACTCTGAAAAGTGAGGGGGCAAGGCCTATGATCGACAGTATTACAATTTTTCATTTTTGAGATGAGGCACCCTGAACCTAAATTTTCAGGAGAGGGAACTTCAATTTGCAGAATGAAATATCAATATTTTATCAAATGATAAAATACGATCATGCACGCCTATCTAAATATAATGAGAAGGTACGGAGGAAAGAAAAAATCGCAATTCTGTACTAGTATCTTTTAATCTGCCTAACTCAGACAAAATGCACAGAATAAAAATTGTTTGGGAGGTCGTAGTGGCCTCTAGTGACCTCCCATCTTGGCGCCACTGGATGAGCCCCTTTAGTCTTTGGCAAGCAATATATTCACGTGTATTAAGTCATCATATATGTGTATTGACGTAACTTACATTGAAAGTACTTTGAATAATGATATGCTTGTCAGTGAAAAACTTCCAAGCTAATCTATATCTATAAAAATGAGTGTATGTATATATACTTGTTCTCTATACAAATCCACAGTTTGCGTCAGATTTTCATCAAACTTGACACAGAGGTTCCTTGATGCCCTAGAATTCTCATAGGCGGGGTCTTGAAATTTTAAAAAATCTAAAAAGCTCAAATTCAAGTTTTTTGTCAAAAAATGACCCTTTTATAGGAATCTAGCCTGTTATTAGGCCTATTTTTTTAATCGACATGAGCCTTTAGGTTACAAATTGATAAAATTTATGGTATTTAAATATTAGCATTTTCCAACAAGATTAAAATAAACAATGAATTTTCATTTCAAGGCTCACCTATTTCATTTTAGCATGAAATAAGTCAAAAACAATTAAACTGCTTTTTTTTCCCTTTCAACTGATAGAGATAAACCTTTAAAGCGAGAAAGTTATTTATTTCTGATTTATCAACCTTTCTATCTCGAGGCTCGGAAACAACGAATTCGAAAAACATAAATTTTTGAATTGTAAGTATATTTAGCTACCACTCTGCAAAAATGCCTCCGAAGAAACGGAAAGCAATAGGACAAGTTCATCCTAAGGCAAAAAAAAAAAAAAACGGCTGAAAAACGTGAAAATGAGAGTCCTGAGGAGAGAAATCGAAGACTAGCGACAGTGCACATTAGAGATATGACGGCTAGAGCATCAGAAAGCAATGAGCAGCGTGAGTATCGTCTAAGAGATAGAGCAACTCGATCAAGACAATCGGAGACAGTGAGTCAGCGTCAGTTTCGTCTAAAAGAAAAACAAGAGAGAACTACTACATCAAGACTATCGGAGACAGAGAGTCAGCGTGAGTATCGTCTGGAAAAGGAGAAGGTGAAACGGTTTTTATCCCACGTATACCACTAATCCCATGGATCTTCCTTTTAACTTTAAGAGATTACAGTTTCCAGTGAGGCTTGCGTTCTCCATCACGATCAACAAGTCACAAGGACAGTCAATTAAGTACTTTGGAGTGGATTTGAGGTCTCCCTGTTTCTTCCACGGACAGCTCTATGTTGCCTGCTCGAGAGTAGGTTCACCCAAAAATTTATTTATTCTTGCGCCTGAAGGTGAAACTAAGAACGTTGTTTATGAACAAGTTTTGCGTTAAATTTTTATTAGAATTTCTTGAGAAGCTAAAGTTTTATATAAATACGCACCCGGGCAAGGCCGGGTATAAAGCTAGTAATTAGATAAGGAATGAATAAATTTCTTCGAATTCCATTAAACCCGTCTTCAAAAATTTGAGGAAGTCAGCAGGCAATCAATTTTGAACGTTTAAAGTTTGTTAGTCCTTGGAACGTAATTAAACCAAAGTGAAACAAGTAAAAGTTTGCAAAAGGGCGGGTAACTGAACCCAAAACCGGTAGCAGATTGGACTGACGCATAAAACGCTCCCAAGCGAGAAAAGCTACCAAGTCGCAGATTGTTTGTACTTATTTATTTCTCTCTCACTCTCGTTTGCGTTCTCTGCCTCAGGCTAACTTGCATGTGTGTCATTAATGTATGACAATTTGAGATAATAAGTACGTTGGCTATGGCAAAATGAATCAATAAATGCATTTAATTGGAACAGTTTTGTAATACTTAACAAAGGAAGAACTGAGACTATGTATATTTTGTTAGTAAGCTGTTTGATTTAATTTGACAGAAAATTGAAAATCATAAGTTGTACGTTCGTAGTTATTGTTGTCGTGTAATAGTGTCGTATTAACCACTATCAAGATAGGGGTACCATCGCCTCGAGAGGTTGGACTTCTTTATTAACCTATATGACAACACAGGAAATATTTATAGTACAAAGAGAGCAAATAACACTCAAGGGACCGGCGGGAATCGAACCCACGACTTCTTGTTTTCGAGGCTAATCATCTATTTCTGAGCCACCGAATCTCCAATTGTACGTTTTGTAAGAAGGATTGTACTATATGTTTTGCCAATGGCACATCACTTTTTTTGTTGCAGTTGTTGATATTTATCATCATTCATCCTAATTCGCAATGGGACTCGAATATTCCTTTGACTTGGAGCTTTCTCTGGCTTGTGAACTCTTGAGAAGGCAGTGGAAACTTCCCATCAGTTGAATTACTAATCACTCCAGAATTTTTGAAATATTTTAAAAGTGTCTATAGTTGAATTTTCAGTTCTCCGTGACTTTTTTTTCGAAAATGAAAACCTAAGATTTACCTAAACAACTACCAAGACGTAGTGTTGCACTGGAATAGAATATTGCTTTCGGCTAAAATTTAACTTGGAAAAATAGTTGTAAGTAATGCCGCAGAAATAAGTGCAAACTAACTTAAGAGAACAATAATATTCTTATAAAACATGAAAGTGAGAAATAATATCGCACCCTTTCTACAAAAGTGCCACAACTCAAAAAACTACGTTTTACAGGATTTGCAAAAAACTGTTCCCGGGCTGACTAGGCACATTTTAGTATTTTTGAATTTATCAATATGAAGACCGATACATCTCAAACTATGATCGTTAGTTACGTACGTTAGTCTACGACGGCTGGACGACAACTCAAGTTGTAGCATTTCAGTGGAAGGGGTCCTATGCATCTTGATAACAACAAAACGCCATAACTGCCCTCTGGCGGCTGATTTTTCAATGTAACTTCTGGCTCTTTTGAAGATTGGTAGAGACGTGTAAACTGCATCTAATGACGGTCATAACTCAAAAACTACAATTTTTGAGTTGTGGCGCTTTTGTAGCAAGGGTGCGATATGTTTTATCTATTTTTTCCAAGTTTTTAATTTTCCTTTTTTAAGAAGGATGCTTCTTTCCTGTTGAAAATATTTTGTTGACAAATTCGCATTGATAGAATTTCTTATGAAGAAAGCATTTCATATTTGTAAAACAACCGCAAATAATTCTTCTTCTGAAGATGTTGAGATTTCAGGGATTTCCAACAAGTGTTTCTTGCTTCGAAAGGTTACTACAACCTACTGACACATCCAAATGCGATATATTTTTAATAGCTTATTAATTTATTCACGCGAGGTTTTTTTTGTTTTTTTTTTTTTTTCATTTTACTTTGTTTGGAGAAATGCAACAAATCCAACTTGACAAGGAATCAACGTATTACAAGTTCCCAACAGAAATGTAGAGCCATGCTGTGGCTAGACGTCCATAATTACGAAAGTGTTGCCGATTACCGTAACAGGATTTTTTCCAGGAACTGATCTCTCGATTATGTCCCGTAACTGATTCATTGAGCTCATGTCGGGTGATTTAGATAGTAGTTGTGATTGCTCAAAATGTTGTTAAGCTTTTCTAGCCGATTGTTGCTGTTCATGGCTGTGAGACAGGGCGCATTGCCTTTCTTGAACTTCCATCAGTTTTTGGTAGTTGAAATACATAAACAGCTGCAGGTGATCTTAAATTAGCTAAGATAACGATTTTCAGTCAGTTATCATAGGCTCTGTTGAACTAGAGAACCTAGTCCACGCCGTGTAAAAACAGCCTACACCTTTACGGAGTCAACATCAGGTTTCACAGTGCCTTTTTGACAACTTATGTTCATGGCTTCGTGGACTCTGCGTCTCTCAAACCCTACCACTAGCTGATATCGACTGAAATCATGACTTCAGTGATCAAGCTACTGTTTTTTCAGTCTTCTAAGTTTCATCCAATACGGTCACGAGCCCAGGAGAAGCTTTACAGGAGATATCGTGCTAACTTTAAAAGCATTCGAGTCGGTCTTCTGCTGTCCTGCTCATACTCATAGCCCATTAAAGAAAAATTTTGCTATCCTGTTCTAATGGACATGTCCGTCATATGTCCCACTTCCATTCCGGTGATTATTTTAAGTAGCGTGGCTTGTCTATTAACCCTGCCAGTTTTACGCATACGTTGCTAATCTCGACCATTAGTGCAGGAGGTCGTACACTTCGCGTTGTCCATGGTGGGAGGTTATTTTTCTCATTTTTTTGACATTGAAGATCTTAGAATGTTGAATTCCTTTACGAATTCCAAAATGGAATATCTTACTCCAACTACCATTCTGGGTCAACATCTCTTTGTCATACAGCCATAATCAGGTTAAAATCTTTTCACAAGAAACACTATAGTATAAATGAAATCCCTACCAATGAACTGCCCACACATAAATTTTGTAATTTTTGACTCTATTGGTATCTGTATATTTTCATATTGCTGTCCCATTACTTTTGTTATCTCAGAGTAAATAAATGTATGTGTGTGCGTTATAATTAGTCCTCAAAAATGGGAACAAATACTGATGGCTTTTTGTCCGAAACAGGGTGAGAGATCTCCACCTGGTTCGCCATGGCCCATGCCCAAATTATGGTCACGATCAGATAAACTGCTCTCGATAGATCCCTGCGTTCTACC